>VHZZ01001001.1:19463-43968 GCA_009801015.1 Silene noctiflora | reverse complement strand
AAACTCTATTACTTTTCATTCATTTATGATATTATTTAGAACTTTAAAATTTGATTTTGTGGAATTATGATTTCAATATTTTTTAACTTAGTTAAATTTTTTTAATAACAAGTTTATTAACCAAACCCGTGCAATTTTGCACGGGGTAAAACTAGTTAAGGTTTATAATACTTTAATCTTTGAAACTTGGTAAAAGAATCTAATATTTTTACGCTTAACTTGACAATAAAGATGATTAATTTAAATTTTACTTCAAATAACTAGTTTATTTGATTTATTCAAGTTAGCACACTACATGTCCTCAGACTCGTAGAGTATTCTTCTTGAGTTTGGATCTTATTTTTTTGACCCATTTCAATCTAAGACCGAACCAGATGGAAAAACTCGGGTTCCATCTTCGGTTCGACACGGTAAACATAAACACCCCTAAAAACAACCACCCTTTTTTGGTTTGTCTGCTACCTTTCTTCAACCCGCAAAACAAAGTAAGGAATCACTCAAAATTCAATTTTTTTTGGGTTAATCAATGGCGGAAAACAACAAAGAAAAGGGAATTCCAAAAGATTACGACTTGGATGCAAAATGGGACGCTTGCCTTGATCTATCTCTCCGTCGTTTGGCTTATTCTTCTGTTGCCGGCGCTTTTTCTGGCCTCCTTCTTTTCCGTCAGTATTTTGTCCTTCCCCTTTCTTAATTTTTTTAAAAATTATTTGCTCATTTATTTGATTTGCATGATTTGAAACATGCCCATTTGGTTTAATTTAGTTTTTCTGAATGAATTAATTGTACAGATGACTTGTTTGATGAATTGATTCAATGGGTATTTTTAGATTTATCCCTGTATTTAGTTTAGGAATAATTTTAGAAATCAAATTTAATTAGGGTTTGGCGTGGGTTTGATCAGAAATTCTTTTTTTAAGGCGGGCCTATCCGACTTCAACTTAAAACGGACCGAATAGGATAGATGAAGCTTGTCTCATCTATCAAGTAGGGTGCTATTTGAGCCATTTTAATCATAAGATAAATATGATTGTCTTAGGAGAGACCAGTTGCGGTTTGATGAGTGATTTGTTTAGGGAAGGGAGATATTTGAGTTGATAAACTGTAGAGGTTAGTGAGAATGTTGAGCTTTATTCTTGAAGGGATTTGTTTATTAGCGTAGGGAGACTTTGATTGCCTTCCTTAGATGTCGGAATGTTTGAATAAATGTCATTGACGCTATATCGAAAATAGTAATTGATTGAAGTTTGATTTGTTGGCCAAGTTTGTAATCGTTTGTGAGTTAGGGTTCGCTTTGATTGAGGCAGGGTAATTGTCATGGGATAATTGAGCTTGAAACTTAAGAGGAAAAGGGTAAAATGATACTGGTGAAGGGAAGAGAAAGGGTTGGTTAGAGAGGGTAAAGGGGTGTTAGAGGAATTATTTCTTCCATATGAGATTATGCATTACTGGAGGGGGAAATAGATAGTTAACTGACGTATTTTAGTCTTCGCCCACTATACACTACTAGACTAACATTACTACCTCCTTGCAATTTTTCTGTATTACCTTTGGGAGATTACGTCCTGTCTGAGGATAAATGCAATTGTTGTCACTCGGTGGTTTGGGAGCTCATACTTTGTTGACTTAGGATTACGATTGTACTTGCCAAAAAGTTGAATTTTTTTTGTCTTGGCTTCTCTAAGAACTACTCCTATAAGTATAACTATGAGGTTCAGTTTTACTGCTGCAAAGTGGAGGCTGACTTAATCACAGGGGGAGCCATACTTTTGGTTATTTTCTTTCTAGAAATATTCTGATCTCATTGTTTGGTCATGTCGTGTTATTTACAATAGTGATTGCGTTAGCCATAGCTAGCTTATGGAATAGAAGGCATCCTGCAACCTGATTTTTAGGATTTATACTGGTGTAACTCTCGTCTGTCTTTCAGGGAGTCCCGTCACTCGTTGGGCTTCTGTGGCATTTGGAGCTGGAGTGGGACTTGGATCTGCTTACTCAGACTGCTCGCATTTATTTGGCAAGCCCACAGCAACTTTGAGGCCTGCGACTGTTTCTGAAACCCCTGCTTCCCAGGCAAGTTATCTCCTTCAGTTCATGTACTCCATTATGAGCTCTGTAAAGCATCTGCCTTGTTGATTATCGTGGCCCTATCTGTATTAAGTGAAACTTTGAGTAGTTATCAAGTTAAGCCATTTTACCTTTTGAAATCCACTGAGTTTCATGGAGGATGATGCACTTTAGCTTTGCGAGAAAAATGCCCAGGCTTCATAAATGTTGTAAACCTATGGATAGATAACTTGTTTATGTAGAGACCAGTTTCTCTTGAGCAATTCGTCTTTCAATTTAAGAATTAAGATACAAGGCCAAATTGCTATGTTTCTAGTCGTCACGGGTTGATTTGGGACCAGGAACAAAGGTAATAGTTATAGTACTTCCATTAAGAGACCAATGAGGGGACTTTAATCTTCTGTTTTTACTTTTTAGTCATGTCTATAACTTAAGTTACTAAAATGTCTCCATGGGAGTTTTGTTGGATAATATCTCTGTGAGGGATTTGTTTGCACTATGTTACATCGGCCCAACCACCCAATAGTGGGTTCTGATTTGTTATTCCATTTTTTAATTGAGTTTCAGTATAGATCAATGAAGTGGAATTATATATTAACGGGTAAAAAAATTGAAAATTCAAAGCGGTTACCTACAACAACATTAGCTTAGTGCCTCAAGGGGTAGGGGGTCTAAAGCAGGTGGTGAAGGAAATTTTGTCAAGTTATTTTTTGCTTTGGTATGCAATATAATAAAGCAAAAGGCTATCTAATTTGGACGTGCTCAATATATTGTGTATCAGTCAGATGATTTAATTCATGTTGAAATTTTCAGCCTCTTTGTGTTGCTAACTCAAAGGCAAGGCTCCGTACATCCGACCCCCCTTCCCCCGCAATTTGCGTGAGCCATTGAGGCATTGGGGTAATTTGTTGTTGTGTAAGACCTCTTGCCATCAATAGGTGCAAGCCTTCGTGGCAAGAGGTAAATGGGTATATGACTATATGTTGTATTAGAGGGCTGATTTAGTTATTCTTTAATGGGCTACTTTACAGAGCGAGGAGTTTGAGAGGCATTAAGTATCTAGGACTTCCCCAAGTCATGAAGTATCCAAGATTATGTAGTCTATGAGTATAAAATGGAATCCGTTGCCGATGAGTTCTAAACCAACCATTCTTGAACGATTACATTTCAAAAACCTCCTACGCATGCGAGCATTCGTGTTATTGCTTTTTTTTTAAGAAAATTCTGAAGGATGTATACATATTGGAAGCATATATATTAGATGAATGTTACCTTGTAGAAGTTCTGATGCAGTTCCCCTCCCTTTTTCTTATCATCACTAATTACTTCTGTTAACCCAAGTGCATGAACGTTGGTTGCTACTTGTGATTTACTTCGAGGTGTGCTTGTTTTGAATTACTCTGCTCCTTCAAGGAATTTACTTCTCTCTTCCTTCAAAAAAGGTCATTGTTGTCCTTTTGGGGCAAGTAGTATCCTGTTCTACCATTGGCATCAATAAACATTGAAAACGAGGAATCGTCTTTCATCGATTTTGTTGCTCACTTGTTCCTGCATTCTATATTCAGACTATCCTATTGTTTACCGACCTTTTTTATTTTCAGGATGCACAAGAGTGACTTTTACAGTGAACTATGGAGTACATTGCAGTGGACTAGTTTTAATCAGAAGGCTTGCTACTTTGATTAACTTGACACTTATCCAACTGTAAAACTCGAAACTGTTTTGAGGGGTCAATCTAGTACCCCATATACTGCAAATTTCTCAGAGATTGATATTTTGTTCCAGTAACTTTTGTTGTGAGGTAATTATTCCACCAGTACAGAAAGAGAACTGAGGAATAAGAATTCTCCTTTAATGTTAATGACATCGAAGTTCACAATAACGTATTTACTCCGTTAAAAACAGCTCACTGCGTAATCCCCTCGCATATTTAGGAAAAAGCAGTGAATTGGTTTGACCGGAATGGTGGATATCTGAGTTCTAGATTCAACTAACTGGGGGTACGTGCACAGAAAAACGGATCTGGCTTTGAGTATCTTAAGATCTGTCTAATATGGCGAAGTTTCATGGATGTGATGCGTATCTGTGCGAATTTGGGTTTTGAAAATGATTTAGACCGGCTGTACCAGAATTGCGCTTGGATCCTAGGCCGTATCATTCGATTTGGGTTGATTTTGTCAGGCATACTTATGAATGTATAAGTGATAAGTCGGCTTCAAACGCAGATATTTTCATGACCATTAATTACAGTAATCGAAGAAGTAAAGAAACACTAGGCGACTCGGTTTTTGTTTAGCAAGTGGTCTGATAACCAGTTTCTCATGATCATGAAAGCTTTATCGGCATCGTCATCTTCTTCCGGAGTTTGAGGTCTATGTACAAACCCATGTCCTCTACCCTCGAAAACCACCACCTTGGACTCGCTCCCCAGCACATTACCAACCTCGTTAACATCCTTAACTGGAACAAAGGGGTCATTTGACCCAGTAATCAATAAAACCGGCACTTCCACATTCTGCGCAGCAGCCGTATTCATTCTGTACCCATAGAAGGAAACCCCTGTTCCGAATGTCGATTTCTTGTCTATGGCTAGCACTTCTAGTATACGAGCACCTCCATAGCAAAACCCTATCAAACCCAGCTTCTTATCTGACTCTGCAGCCTTGAATTCATCAACCATCCATTTGGTTGAAGCGGCAATGTCGTTAGCCACCCTTTCCGGTTCTAGTTTGGCTAGCCATGGGTCCAACAAAGCTTCTGATCGATCCCTTGTCCATGGATCCCCACGAAAAAGATCAGGCACCAAGACACTGCAGTTTCAGACCCTAAAATCAGAGAATTTTGACCTAACACACGACTCATTTTGGTTATAGAAATTGTCCAGTTTGGGCTGGGTCTTTTTAGGCCGGTCAATCTGTGACCAGATAAGATCATTTCGGGAGCAAGTCTCCTTTAGGTGCGCTACTGTCTGTGCGGATCATTTTCAGCCAAGGGTTTCTTGTCAGGTCAACCAGGTTTGCATCAAGTCACTTCATGATGTGTTGAGATTTATTTTTTCATTGCCTTTGCAGTTATTTAAAATGTCTTTTCGGATAATTTAAAATCGTGTCCTTGGGGTGGGTGGTGTGACTGGTGTCTAATGGGTTCAATAGCGGGTTCAATAGTGTTCATGCCAACTAAGGGTCATATCAGCTCAATTTGGATTTCAGGTCATACAGAAAATACTTTACATCTATTTCGGGTTATTCATGCCTAGGAAATATCAGTGAACATACTTGTAGCCATTTTGGTCATAAGGTTGGTCAGTTTGGGTTGGGTCTTTCCAGAACGGTCCAATTTATGACCAGATAGGCATTTCGGGTGTGAGTCTCTTTCTGGTGCACTACTGTCGTTGCAAATCTTTCCCCAGGCGAAGCTTTCTTGTCAGGTCAACCAGTTTTGAATCGAGTCATTTAATGTCGTACTTGTTATTGTTGTTAAGATGTTTCCCAATGTCCTTTGTGGTTGGCTGGTGTCTAATGCAGTCAATAGCGGGTTCAGTACAGTTCAGGCTAACTAGGGGTCATATTATTTCAGATTATTCATGTGGAGCTGAAAGATCAGAGAACGTACTTGTAGCCATTGCAGGCAACGCGGTAAGCAAAGTCTCTGTTGTATGAATCTTCCAACCCAAAAATATCCGACAATAGCAAAATCCCGACTCCATTGTTGTTCTTCACTGCGCTGAAGAAAAGAGCGTTTATTCTGTCACTCCCTTCTCCGATTGTAAGCTCTGATCCATTCACCAATTCACAGGCTTCTACATCCAATTCATCTTTTACTTCAACTTTGCTGCATCCCACAATGTACCGTTTCTTTTGTACACAAAAATTCCATCTTTTCTGAAATCAAACTGAATTATCACTGTTAGGGTACTGAAACTCATCTCTATACACAAAAAAACTAATTTCAGCAACAAAAACATCACTCAGTACGTCACAAGTCGTCGAGACAGGCTCAAAATACAAAGAAGCTATTTCCAAACAACTTATGACGTTAATATATACAGACGGTTTAGCCGTATGTAGGAACACTGTGCATATAAGAATGCAATAACAAACTTACAAGTGAAGTTGATGAAGGCAGGCTTGAACCGGAGCGACGTCGACTCAAGAAACATAAGCTTGGATCCTTGGTGTGGATTAATGGTGGGAATTCTAAAGACCAAGGGGATGACAGTAGTCCCATATTGATAATACTGCTGTATGATTGTTTTGCTGATACAAAATGATGAGCTTTTTTTTGTGTGTTTTTTTAGGAATGGTATATGCCTATGGATACTATTGATATCCACCGTTTAATTTCAGATATTTTGTGCTAACTAATTCAACATTTCAACGTCTATAAACCGTAGATTTCAAGTGATTTGGCTCTCAATCAAACGGATGCAAGGGACACCCCCTGGTTTCTTTGGTTATTTTATAATCCCTCCATCCCGTTAATAGTTTACGCTTGTTTACTTCCCCTCGTAAAATGTCCCCGACTCCCCGTTAATAGTTTACACTTGTTTATTTCCCTCTCACAAATTAAAGAAAATGTAAACTATTTATTGGGACATAGGGAGTAGAATCGTTTCTTATTTGTCGCATTTTTTTATTCGGCTCCTCTACGATCTAAATGTATTCGTGTTAACATGGGCATACCAATTATACATAATTTGCAGGCTATTAGGTACACTATAGTGTTTACCCAATACACCAAAGGTAGCCGCTATGAATCCCTCATCATTAAAAAAAAATTCAAATAACACAAACAATCAGATTAGTCTCTTTTAAACATTTTATGTAGACACTTCTAATTGATTATTTATCTTTCCTTTTTTATTTTTACAAATCGTCAACAATGTCATCATTTACTCATCATCGACGTCTTCTTTTCTTAATTTTTAAATTCTAAATTTAAGTGTTAAAACCCTAATCATGATATTAGAGCTATTTATGCATTAAGGGTAGACCTGACAAAATTTACTCGGTTCGATTGACCCGACCCTAATAATGCGGCTGAAACTCGACCAGATACCCAAACTGTGGACCCGAATTAGACCAGTAAACCGAATTGACCCAAATTGATACGGAGTATATGACATGACCCAAATGTTTATTTTCGCAAATTAACTATTATCCCTAAATAGTTTGATAATACTTCTAAGTCAAAACCGTATGACCTAAAAAGTGGGCTAATCTTATTCACATTACATTTGGTTTCACTTAAAACAGAAAATCATAATAATTAGTAGATAGAATCGCTCTTATCTTAGGAATTATAGGGGAGAGCGAGTTATTTAGCCCCCTACAATTCCAACACAAACCCTTCATGGCGAACGAGGAGGTTGTGAAGGCCCAACCTCCGCAAATGATAAGGACATTTCAATTGGTGAGTGGATATACAATTGGATCCTTTACCTTATGAAACTGGAGGAAGGGAGGAAGCGTGTTGTGTATTTTTTGGGAACTATAACTATGATATGGAAGCTTCGAAATCATCTGGTTTTTAAGGACCGTCACCTTGCTCCTCGGATAATAAACGGATTCCTAGGGGAGTTAAGTAAGGAGGTCGAACTTGTTTTCCAAGCTATGGATAATAGAGAGGGGAGAGAGGAGGGTGCTTCCTTGCAGAGGAATCCTCACACTAATATGTCTATTCGGGATGGATATCCCTTGATTGTGGTTGGGCCTCAAGTTGGGTGCCCGGAAACCAGGATAAAGGTTGATGCTAGCTGGGAATCGGATTTTGAGGCTGCTATGGGGTGAGTGGTTTTTGGGAGCTCTAACGACGAATTGGAAAAGGGCGGTAACAAATTTAGAGCTGAATCACCGCTGCAAGCTGAGGCAATAGCACCTAAGTATGTTCTTCAAAGGGCCTTGTCCAGTAGGCAACGTCATTTGGCAGTATTCACGGACTGTCTACAGCTTCTAAACCAAATCGCAGGTATTGAAAAGGATCACCACCTTATAAAGGGGGTGATAAGAGATATCGAACAGCTCTACCCTTCGTTTCATTGTTAAGTTTTTCGTTTATTCCACGCCACCTTAACAGGATTGCACATGGCCTGGCTCGTCAGGCCATCAGGATGTATTAAGGATGTTTAGCCTTTCTTTACTGTTGTCAAAAAAAAAAAAAAAAAGATAATACTTCTAACAGACTCAAAAATAATGTGATTCCGAAGAACCCGACTCATTCCGTTTTGATCCAAATCCCAATAAACCCAAAATGATCCAAACCGAACCCGGCTCAGATGACCCCTTTGCCTGGAATATAATATTCCGTAGATGTTTTCCCCAAAACAAAGGGTATATAACAGAATTTGAATTGTACATTCATTCCATCATTACCCAGAAATTAGTAGAGTTTAATCTATGCAAAGAGACGCTCCACAATTGAATGATTGCTGTTCAATTTACCATGATAGCTTCCTTGTTCGTTGCCTATATAATTGCTTCTATGGTATTCTTTCTTTTATTACTGATTTCTGATTTCTGATTTCTAACATACTAAATAAACTAGAATTACTCTCCTTTTTTAATGCTCGAATTGCAAAAAGCCTAAACCAGTAAACTAGATATTGGTTTTTTTCCTGTGATATATTGTGGGTAGTTATTTTTTTGAAAATTTTGAATTGATGAATTAATTGAAGCAATGCTGATGAACTTAGTACTAGTAGTGCCTCAATGGGTCTCGCAAATTGTAGGGTGAGGGGGCGGGGAGTCGGATGAAACCAGGTCATGCTTCCTGGGTGGTGTATATTTTTTCTGGGATTTTAAAGAATGGCTATGATACATTGTTTCGTATTGACAAGATTCACAAGAATGACATTTGAAAGTTATCATTGCTCGAGGTTACTGTGGACTATTGCCTAATTTTGTTGGTATGGTTTTGGGGTGATGACAAGTATGGAATTATAAAGCTGATCATTGCTCGAGATTACTTTGGACTATCACTTAGTTTAGTTTGGTGGTATGTGGTTTTGCGAGTGATGACAGGTATGGAATTTGAAGCTGATCATTTCTCGAGTTTACTTTGGACTATCACATAGTTTGGTTAGTTGGTATGGTTTTGCAAGTGATGACAAGTAGGGAATTTGAAAGCTGATCATTGCGAGTTTACTTTGGACTATCAATGTAGACACTGATGTTCTTGTTGATGATTTATTCCAAATCTGTCTCTTGTGTCTGGGTTCACATTAACTGAAAATTTACCATTTTGGTGGCTTATACTAAATAATATCGGGTGATGTATACTTGCTTTGGCATCCATTATGTATGTTAGTTTACACATTTGCCGGTGAGCCTTAGCCCTGAGCTGTAAAACCAACATTTTCTCTACTGTGATTGGTGTTGTGGTGCACCCTTTTTATCTAGACTCACCCTGGCTATATAAGCATTAGTTAACAGTGGTCAATGAAAATTTTTATTTGATGGAGTTTCGGATAGTCCATTAAGATTATATGCTTGCAGGTTGAAGCTAATGAATGCTGAGAGTGAGTGAACTTTGGCCGTTTAGTCTAAGCTTCAACTGGTGGATGATTGTTTTCTTTATGATGCATAGATGGATAACAGAAGTGTTTTACACGCAAGTTCTGTTTGTTAATTCTTTACCGTGTTGATAATCCAGGCCATTGTATTTTGCAAGCCTGGGATCACGGAGCAGCTCTCTGCAGTCATGTAAATGTCCTATTCTCCTATGTGTCGTCGTCTTATTAATTTGCTGATACCTAATGAGGCTTCAATACGGCATCAGAACTATCACAGGGAAATTGGAGTTATATAATCGTTTGTATGGTGAACAAACTAGGAGATTCATTCAGGTACACTATATTCTAACTGTGGGGCTGTGTTCAGCATCTGATTGACTCTGATGTACATTGATGGCTCTTTTGGTTGTATGCAACTGGAACTGTTCTTTTAGAGGCTTGCCAGACATATAGCTTGTATCCCAAAATGTTTTCACAAAGACTCTTGCCTAATGCCTATGGTAGAGACTAGAGACCGCGGGAAAGGGAAGAGACAGGAGTACATGTATTTAGTTGGGAAAACTACTGTGATTGCATAGAACAGAACGCTGTTAAGATTTGATTGTATTTAGTAATCACCACTGGTAGCGGTATAGGAGCACCACATAGCAGCATTATTATTAAAACCGAGATATTTCATTTGGGTGAAGCTATTCTTTCATTATCTGATTAATGATTTTTAGCTTCAATAGTTCAGGGAATCTCAAATGTATGTAGTAGTTATTGTTTTCATATCTCAGAGACTTCAAGACCTTGCCTTTTTTTCTCCGGAGGCTGGTGCTTGATTTACTGGTCCTCAGAGATCTCTGCCTTTTGCCATTAAGAATCGTATTTGTTAGGCAGTTAAGTGTACTTCCTCTGTGAACTTGACATACCCTAATTGGCAAAACTTAGATGAGGCGGTTTTACACTTTTACATGTAAGAGTAACACCTTAATCCAATAATGGGACAAAGAATATCTAAAGTTAGGTTAGACCATCTAATGCTAGACTCGCTGGTAATGGAATAAGTGATGCTCGTCTGAGATGAGAAGATGTTCAGTATATTAAACGGAATGCTTTAAATTTCAGGTTATCCTGGCATATGTTTAATGAACTCTGTAGACCTTATTCCAGATGGTATACCTTGCTTACCCAAGATAATTACACTCCTATCCCTTACAAAATGCTTCTCATAAACATCAGTAAGCAAGTTTTAAATCCTGCATATCCTGCTGTACGCTTGGAGCAATCGGTTTTCTTGATGATTGAATCATATTATTTATCTACTTCCTTCATGTGGCTGCTATTTATCGGCTCGTTCATTTCAGTCATGGAGGCTGTGGGGATACATGAAGTTCTTGTTCGTGTCAGGAATCAACAGGCGTGCGTTTCTGTAGATTATCATTGCATGTTGCGTGCCACTGACACCAAGGTTATCAGCAAATCCATGACTATTTCTTAACTGATATTTCATTCTCTGTAAATGGTGTTAATGTTACTGCTATGGTTTCGCGAATATATTACTCTTAGATAATAAACAAGAACTTGATACTTAGATTGATTATTCTTCAATAATTAATAATGAGATTTGGTTCTCACAATTATGAAATTTATTGCACTTCATTTTACTGTGAAGTACGAGTCATTTGATGCAATTCTTGACGCTGGTTTCATTACCAGTTATCCAGAGCATCTTGCTCTGCTAATGTAGGTTAAAACTGCATACATATAAACCCCTATACCCCACGATTTTGGGGAGCTCTCAATACTAGAACAATGGAATACGTAATAGGGAAGACGATCATTTATCTTGAACACCACGCGTCTATGCCTGTCTATTTCAAAAATTAGTTTTTATTTTTCTTTCTTAGTGCAATAGCTGATCAAAATAAATATTGGGTCTGAATTACAGGTATCAATGCATCGTCACTGGAGCAGATTCACAGAACTACAAGATCTTCGACAGAGGCTTACATGTTAAAAAGCCAGATCCGGAGCCTGAATCTTGCATGAAACTTGCAGATATATTCAAGATTATGAAGGTATAGTTTCATGCTGCAAATTAAAAAGCTGCATGTTTTGTGAATTAAATATTAAGTACTACTCCATATGTCTTTATGTGATTGTGTTCAACACCTTTATGTGAATTATATATTTGCCACCATTTCTATCTAGAGCTACACGTCTTAGATTATATACATTATTAATCCAAATAAAGTACTTGCCTGTTATGTTTTTGCTCTAAAAAATCATACTTTCGAGGTCGTATCTTACTTCAAGGGTTTCCGAAAGATAAAAACTCGTTGAGGCCGTTTAATGTCATTTTGTGACCGAGTTAATGACTTGAGTATTTTTTTTTCCGCTAGCGGTTGTATGATGTTGTATAGTAATACTAATTTGTAAGATCATCCCTGCGTCATTTTTCCCTTAATGAAATCTGTTTATTTGTTGGATTAAGGGGCCAGTCGGGTCACCACATATGATTAGTTTTAAAAACGGCCTACAATAACGACAATAACATTATACCAGTGCTTTAAAGGCTTCCGTAAATTAATAAAGCGAAATATAGCTAGGAAGAAATATTAGTTCTTGAGATGTTTTCTACAGTACTGTTTATGGAGAGGCAATGTTGAGACATAGTCAATGTGCAGGGTGAGCCATTGTGTATGATTGTAGTTGGGATGTCAAAGAGTAAGTGAGCTTAGTTAGGTAATCAATAAAGTACAATTAGCACTAATTAATCACTTAATTTTCTTTTCACTCCTAGTGTTCTTAAGTTGTTAACACTCTCATTTCTGACAATAGCATGATGTCAGTCCAATGCAATCTGAAAAGAAAATTCATTTGAAACCACCAAAACAAATTAAATTTTAGAAATGGATTTTCTAACCTGTCCCCATGATATGAAAATAAAAAAGGAAAGAATTAAATGATGTTTTATGGGAAATTGCAATATACTCTTACTTTTACTTTTCTTGATAAAAAAATATATGATGGTTTTTTTTAGTGGCGGATTTTGGAGTAAATGATAAGGACAAGGTTTTTAGTATTAACTTCGTTCATGTGTGAATATTTAAGACTCAATCACTGAGCTAAGAGGGGAAGTATGATAATTTTACCAGTTAGTCTCCCTTGGGACTGAGGTATCCGATCCGTCTTAAAATTAAAACGGGTCAAGTATCATCCATTAGCATATTGTTTTTCCTTATGTAATTATGCATTCTGTTTTTGTCTTAAATATGAATTTGAATAATTTTATAATGAAATATGAAAAACCAGGGGGGGTGGGCGTCCTCCCGGCATAACTAAGGTTGTCCACTGGTTATTTGAAACTTAAATCACTAAACAACTAATTGACTAATGATAAAATAATAATAGAAGTGACTACTTAGTGAAAGAGTTAGCCAGTTCTCCTAACTGAAGAAAAATGTGGCATTCATACAAATATTATAAGTAGCTAGATTGGTCCAAAGAGTTTGGTAAGAGGGGAGAATCTTGCTATTACAACGTTAGCGTAAGCAAATGCCATGCATATATCACTATAAATACATAGTGCCCTACTTTATATCTTCAACATTTCATATTTTCATACAATAATCCTTTAACAAATTAAAAATATCATCACCATATCTTATCTTAGACTATAAAAGGACTTTAGTGTTTTGTTGTGTTGGTTGTTGTATATATTGTTGAGTAGAATAGTAATTTGATTTATAATGGGTAAAGGACGGAGGCCGTGTTGCGACAAGGCGGGTGTGAAGAAGGGACCTTGGTCTCAAGCTGAGGATATTAAGCTCATCTCTTTCATCCAAAAACATGGTCATAGCAATTGGCGCGCTCTTCCCAAACTTGCAGGTTTTTCTTTCCTTCTTCTTTCTTGGCATGTAAACTTGAGATTACGTATTGTCTGACGGATTTGAATTCAAGTCATGATTATCAGTGTTCAATGACTTTATTAACTTTCAAGCTAACCGACATCTGCATGCGTCTTGATTTCATGTTTATTACCTTTAGGTATATACAGCCATAATGCTTTGGTCTCAACTATTTACATACTGAAATGAACAGTTTTGCTTACCCAATACTATAATGCACCGACATATTAGTAGTTAGTACCTTAGCAAAAATTTAGTGAAAGAATATATGCATAAATTATGTACAATATAATTGCCACGAGCCTACGATAACCGTCTTTCTTTAGTCATTAAGAATATGCTACCATCCTCTCACATGTATCGCGAAGACTCTATAAATAGGGAAACTTCAAAATGTATATTTTTTAGTCATAAATTGTTGCTGAAAGTCATGGGCTTTCACTCTCCTCCCTCATCCGAAAAAATGAGATAGATTGGTCTTACTCAAGGGGATTAACCTCGTTTTCTTTCTTAATAAAGAAAAAAAAAAAAAAAGAGTATTTTAGGAGATGGTTTTGTGTTTCCCTTTCTCATTATGTATGAAGTCATGTAAATTTTCACCACGCGTGTGAAATCATGAAGGTGAGAGGTTGAGGAGTAGTTACATAGTCAACTATGTAAACTAACCAATGGAATTGCATGACTTTAAAGTAAAACTGATAGTGTTAGGTAAACAAGGTCAAAGAAGATTACAAATGCAATCAACTCTTTTGAAATAAATTTCAACATGATGGAGTAAAGTATATTATCTGTCTATGTCAAAGTTGTTGAATGATGTCCCAATCTAAACTAAAACAAAAAAAAAAATCTCTTACACTAATAAATTAATAATAAACACGACAATTTATTGAAAGATTGCGTGCATCCAACCATTTGTTTCGTAAATTTTGGAAGACCAAAATTCTTTTGATGTCAAAATGAGTTACCGTTTGAAGTTGATGTGTTATCGAGTGTTATTCTGAATCAAAAAGGCACGCTCGGCCAAGACAACAAGACTACAAGAGTACTTGTGCACTATATTACTCCGACTCTTCTGATTCACCAGGTACCCGTGTCCTATATTCGATACTCGGACACGGGTATAACACTTCGACGCCTCATTTTAAGCTAAAATATGCATATTTTCATAAAAATGGTAGACTCTGACACTTGAACACGCATCCGTGTCGGATACTAACATAACTTGTGAATCTTATTAGAGACTTAATTAGTCATTGTCAAAAGAGACTAATGATGGCTTTACACCCACTAATTGTTTGCTTAGAGAGACATAATAAAGTTAAGTCTATATGATACAAGATGAAAATGATGGAAATGTTGTTTTCAGGGTTGGCAAGATGTGGAAAAAGTTGTCGTCTGAGGTGGGTTAATTACCTAAGACCTGACCTCAAACGCGGTAATTTTACTCCTCATGAAGAGGAAGCTATTATCAAATTGCATCAAGAGATAGGAAACAAGTATGTCTCTACATCAATCAATTTTTGTTTTTTATTAAATATTAGAATATGATACATAAATACTTGTGAGTGACGATCTCTCATAAGTTATCAAGCGATTATTTCATCATAGTACCCCTTTATGTGTCTTTCGTAATCATTTATTGTTGATCGTGACCCTAATTGACCTTTTGATTTAGTGCCAATTTCAAACCATCGACTCTAACCATCTCTATAAGTATTCGTATAAGTTAAACTATTTTTTGTACGGATTTATTTTACCTTAAATTGTAAAATGGTCTCACAATAAGCTTCTTGTAATCGAGTACATGAGGTCGGTTGAGGAGGGCTACTCTATATCATATTCGTTATCTTGGAATGGAAGGGGAAAAGGCCATATAAGGGGAGCGAGAATTATCGCAACTATTTTCATGTTTCATCTTGTGTTTTAGTACTCTCTTTTGATTTGACATGTCTCCCACTCATAAAAAAAGTTATACATCATATCAAGTGAATGATTTATCATAAGATAAAGGTCTTTAGACATAAGATGATACACGAAAATGGGACAAAGATCGTGACACACACTAATTTGCATTTGATCATGCGATTCACTAATGTCTTGTTTATTTATGCTATTGCATTATAATTAATGTAACTTATACTGTATGTTATTGCAGATGGTCGAAAATTGCATCCAAATTTCCAGGAAGAACAGACAACGAGATTAAAAACGTATGGAACACCCACTTGAAAAAACGCCTCAAGGCCAAAGAATCTAAGAAAAGTTCCATGGAGTCATGCAACACACTATCAACAACCACATCCATTGATGAACCTCTTGATGAAAGCATCAAAGACACCTTAGAACACTCAAGCTCATCTTCAACCACTTATACCTCAATTGAAGATCTCGGTCCCATAATCGATGATCTAGGGGATCCCGTCTCTACCATAGTCGAACACATTCATGAAAAGGATGAAGCAAGCGCGATTATAGACAACAACATTGAGAGTAACTCTCTCGATGAACTAATCGAGATCCCATTTGAACCTAATTTAGACATATGGGACTTGTTAGATGGTGACAATTCTAGTTCAACTCATCTTAATGATGTTAACTTCAATGAAGTTGATACTCTTGAACTAGCCCCGGAAATCGACTACTTAACCAATAATACTCAAGCGAATAATACCAATGACGGAAACTGGTGGTGGTTAGTGTATTTGGAAAATGAGCTTGGACTTAATCACAATGAATCAACATCACCACAATCTACCATTGGGTCGAATCACGGGTCGGATCAATTATTCAAGGGTGTTGAGAGTTAAATTCAGATTTAGTTTATATCTAATACTTACCTACTTAATTCAGAATGTTGAGGTTGTCCCAAGTAGTTTAAAGTACAGTCAAAGATCAACAAAGTTTGTCAAATTTGTCTGTAGATGTTGGATCAAAAAATTTCCAGCTTCTTAATTATACTACAGTATAATTTTAGTTACCAAAATGTAAAAAAAGTCACTGTGGGGTCACAATGTTAAGCCCTTAAATGTACTATAGAAATATTATGATATAATCTCATATGTAATTATGCTTAGGTGGGAAAAAAAATGATTTTACATCCAGATGTATATTGTACAAAATTATATAATTTAACTGAATTTATGTATATTTTTCTTGAGTGTTTTAAAGTTATATATTTTTAATACTTTGAGGTCAATATTAAAATTTAACGGGGTTTATTTTGTATTACTCATACAAAATAAGTATTTGAGTTTAATGTTTATGTGAAGGGGCTCAAAGAGTTCACATCAAAACTCATAAACTTTGAAATAACCTCACAAAACTTAATTACAAAGTTTCGAAATTATACCACCAGTTGTACTATAACTTTATAGACTATTAACTGTAGTGGGATTAATAAAGTGTTTTTGTTTATAAATTATAATGGAGTTTTTCTAAAATGTGTTCTAAAGGCACATGATAAGAAGCTAAGTAAAGAAAGATTTTCAAAATTATTCACTAATTATGATAAATATGAGCTTCAATTCTAATTTATCATGATATATTTCTAACAATATTTCCCTAATTAGCTTATTAACATGTGAGAAAATCCGATTATAATGATGCACTAATTAGTACAATTTTGGTACATAGGAATTGAAATTGACATTTTTAGGGCATGTTTGGCCTTACTTTTAAAACTGTTTTTACATTAGAAAAACACAAACTAGGTCAAACACTAGTTTTTGGGAAAGTAATAACAGTTTTTTTTAAACCTAAAAGCCAAAATAACAGAAGTAGAAAATAGGAGTTTCTGCTTCTATTTTCACTAAAATCTCATATCTTCGACGCCAATTTTTTTTTTACATCAAACAAAAACGTAGAATTATCTTTCATAAGTAGTACACACTAGCATTATGATTTGCTCCATCAAAATTTTTTGTGTTTTTCGGAAGGACCGTCCTCCTTACACCCAAGGCCTTTATAATATTTTATTTGGATTGCCTTTAAGTGTAAGGAGGACAGTCGTCTCGTAGGACACAAGAATTTTTATTTGCTCCACATTTTTTTCAACGAAAATCATTTAATTATCATTTTTCGAAGCCGATAGATTGTCTTACAATGATTTTATTTTGTTAGCTACTACTATTTCAGGCTTTTTTAATGAACAAATTATTGGATTTTTTTAGGTTTGAAAAACGAAAGGATTTATCAATCTATTTTAAAATTTAATAATTCGATGAAAAGCAACATTAGTTAAATTTTAAAAAATTGATAGCATCATGTCGATTTGAAACTAATTTGATCCAATGTTGTTAGTGTTCGATGAAAATTAGTTACATAGTATAATTGTATGATTAATGTTGTTTTATATTTAAAATGACGTATTTTAGCATTACATGAATATTTAAAGAAGAAAAAACAACTTTAAATTTGTTTGGCCAAACACCAACAAACTAATAAAAACAATTTTGTAAAAATTTTGGCCAAACACCAACAGTTTTTTCAAGAAACAGCTTATGCAAAACTATTTTTAGGTGCTGTTTGGCCTTGCTTATGTGAAATAGTTTTTACTTTTTAAAAGGGGTTTATTCATAAGTTACTTTTTGGAAAAAAAATGGTTGTTTGGCCATACTTTTGTAAAAGCGGTTTCTTATAAAATTTATATGTTTGGCCTAATTACTTTTTGGCTCTTTATGTGAAAAGTAGAAGTAGAAGTAGCAAATACCTACTTCTACTTTTGGGGGGTGAATAATCAGTTTTTTACTTTTTAAAAGTAGTTTTAGAACTCTTTAATCTATAATGTTTGGCCAAACTACTATTTTTTCACTTAGAAAAACACTTTTAAAACTTAGTCAAACAACAGCTTAAAAAATAGAAATTCATCTTTATAAGTTAGGCCGAAGATGCCCTTAATAACCTTGGATTTGGTCTTGTTATTTATGTTCAATAGTGACTTAATGAGTCTCTTTTAAACTATATTAAAGTTCAACATTGACTAATAATCAGTTAGCCTATGCAATCTTGTATAAAGTCCTATATATCAAACTAAAATTTCAACATTAAATTGTTTTTAAAATCTTTAGTTCACATTACTATTTCACTTCTAAAATCAATATTTTCGATAATGGAAGTCGATATTTTGAAGTTTTGTTTGAAGGATTAATATCCGCGTTATCAAAGATTAACAAATAAGCAGGACAAAGGAGTAAACTTCTACTATTACACTTTGCATCCCCCTTGCTATCAAGAGAATAAAAATTTTCAATAATTTTCCCTCTATAAAGAATCTGCTTAAATATGGAAACAAAACTTTATTTTTTATTAAAGTATAATCTTTTAATTAAAATAAATCAAAACTGGTATAAAAAAAAAAAAAAAAAAAAAAAAAAAAAAAAAAAAAAAAAAAAAAAAACTTACCACATATTTAATTTGTATAAAAGAAATTATAAACTGATATTAGTAATTTTATGACATAAAAATTCTTTAAAACTATTTGAGAAAATTTATAAATTGAAATGTTTTGTGGTAAAAAATTTCATTAAAAGACATATTTTATGACTTTAGTTAATTCTTTTGATTAGTTTTCCGTTTCAATTTTTTATCCTTAGTAAAATATAAAAAATTGATAATGTGTCAATTCTAAATCCATAAATAAACTAAATGATCTAGAAATACTGCGCAAGCATGCGCGAGATCTATACTATTTATCATACTAAAAATGAAAAACGAAAATGGTAAACTGATGATAAAAAAAGAAAAAAAAAATCAGTGGGGTCAGTAGTTACCAAGTTGGGTAAGTGTTATGGTCAAATTGTTGGCAGGAGTTGGTATTTGGTAACCTTGACTCATAGTACAAGTTTTCACTATCTCGTTTGTTGGTGTGGTGACTCGCTCAAATTATTTCAAAGATAAATCGTAAATGTCTATGTTTATTTCTCTCAAGCAATCTAAATGTTTGAATGTTGGAATCAAATATGTATATTAAATAGTTAATTAATCCTAGTACACTATTTGGAAAGGGAACTTTCATACTTAGCATATCAAGTTGTGGCACACCATTAAAATTAAGCTAATAATGAAGAAATTGTAGTGTTTTTTTTACTTTATTGTCTATTATCTGGCTGTATTAAGCTCTGTTACGTAAAACTATATAAAAAGGAAAATATGAAAGTAATTGCAATTTAAAAAATTAAAAAGTAACCGAGAAAGTAAATAAAATTGGTTCTTTTAAGCCATATTCGACGTTCCTCTAGCATGGGCTATGAGTGGTCAAACATTCGGGTTGGGTTGACTCGAGGGTGGGTTGGGCAGGTTAGGCGAATCCACAACTAGCACGAGGTAGGGGGCAAGTCAAATCGGGTCGAGCCGGGCCTGGTGGAGGTGGAACCAGAAGCTGGTCGAGAGGCGGGTCAAATTCGAGTCTAGGGCGGGTTCGGGTAAAGGGCGGGCCAGGTTAGATATGCTCGACACGAATCCGAACCTACTTTTTTATGGGTCAGCTGGGCCGGGTTAAAAACAAACCAATTGGCAGGTTGGGTTTAGGTCGGGCAGGTCGGCCTTGAGGTTTGATCAACCCTAGCAGATATCGATTGAAACACTATTATATAAATAAACCTTTGCTTCTATAAACTAATTCGATCGTGCAACAATGTTTTAATTGTGAGGATGAGTTTGTTTTTTCGCAACACTGATTTCATACTAAAGTCACTAAAAGTGATACAACCTATACCTAATTTGGGTTCGAAATCAATATCAATCATTTAACCTGCAACCCGAATTGACCCAAAACGCATCTAATTCAAACGTTTATTGTCCTGTACTATTCATTATCCCTACCAGATATGATCCAGATTACTTACAAATCCGGACCCAAACTAACCCGTTTACCATATCTAGTCCACTAGTAAAACATAACAAGGGAACCCTCATCCCTTGAGGCCCAAGGATAAAACCGTCACTCAATTAACTACACAAACTCAATTAACCCGTTTACCATGTCTAGTCCCCGTTTTTAGGTGTAGAAGGGTTTAAAGATCATCAAGGTTTTGTGAACACTCTTGCTACAATTCACAGCGTGCAGTATAAACAGTTAAAACTGTACCATAGCAGTAATTCAGACGCCGTGAAATCTTTACAAAGGTTTGAAAATTTCTCTCTTTTCTTCGTTTTTGTGTACATTATGTTTTATCTGTTGTACGTACAATGTTACTTACCAAATTAATTTCACATCTGTATCATTTATTGCTGCATTAATATTTCTGTGTCTAATTCTCGACGCAATTTTCATCCGGGTTATTAACAAGTTAATTTTTTTTGTTAAACATTGCTCGTAATTCTGATGAATTGTTTAATTTTATGTTTTTTAGAGTTGTTATGCTAATAAAGATCCCAAATTTCATCAACTCTAGTACAAATATAGCGACATTGATATAGTTATACGTTAATAATTCGCGGTAGAAGGGAATTTAATTAGATTAGTGTACAATTTTACACTGGGATACATACGACAATAACGACATTACCTCAGTGCATCAATGACTCCCACGAATTTTGTACTTTCTTCGTAATTGAAAAAGTTGTGATTTTAAGGCCTATCTTTATGTTGGGGTGTGAAATTAAATTTTCGACACTCTTTGTAAGGGGAATTTTAATCAAAAGTAAACAAATGATTGGGACGTAGGGAATAGTCCATAAGAATTGGGATGCTGCAAGAAAAGAAAAACTGCTTAAACACTGAGTTATCATACCCGGAAACTGTATTTGATGCTCTCAAATGTGTGTGTTGGGGGATTCCAGTTAAGCAGCTGAATATAGAGTGGTTGATGTAGCATGAGTAGCTAGCTAAGATCGAGAATGCGCTTTATTGCAGGAACCGGATTGATATGTCTTCAGCAGATGAACAAATCTTACAGAAGTACAGAGTCAGGAGAACTGTAATGGAAATGTTAGATGTTCGAGGCTATAATGTGAGCGACGATGAAATCAACATGACACTAGATCAATTCCAGGAACGATATGGTGATAATATGGATACAGATAATTCTTTCTGTAAGGAAATGAGAAACAATAGCTCTGATAAGGTGATGAATGGAATTTTTTTATTAAACCTGGTTTAACTGTACTAGTATGCAGCATTCTAGTCATTGCTTTCGGTTGGAATTAATCTTCAGAAGAATGTGGAAGTTTAATTTTTTTTGTTTGCCTGTATGCTCTTATGTTATTGTGCAGATATATGTTTTCTTTGTTGCTCCGACCCAGTCGAAGAAAACAGTTGGAATTCCAGAAGTAAAAAGTTTCGTGGTAAAGATGACATCAGAGTTAGTTTTCAGGGCAATTTTGGTGGTTGCAGGAAAATTGACTCCTTATGCAAACAAGGCCCTTTTAGAAGAACCGAAACTGACACTGGAGATCTTTGATGTAAGAGATACTATTGCGAATTGAAACCTTTTACTCGATATTTGGAAACATTTAAATTTCGAGATGTGCATAAGTTTACAAGCATGGATTGAGCAACATTTATTTCATGATAAAAGACAGTGCATCGACTGACTGATACTTCACTGTAAAAAGAAGTGGGACTAGCTTAATGAGTCATTTTGGATTATTCCAGCATAATCGAAAACCAGAGAATACGGAAGACAGTTTTTCATTACTAAATCATCGTGTCATTGCTGATAATCCTCTGAAATCATCTGATCTACATGTTTTAGTTTTCATGAATGTCCATGTTACCAAGTAAAGCTTGTGATATCTGCTAGTAAGGCGTTAGTGTTTTATGTTTCCGTGCAGGAAGCTGAACTCTTGGTTAATGTTTTGAAGCATGCCCTTGTCCCTGAACATCAGGTTCTCACAGACGATGAAAAGAAAGCACTTCTTGAAAAATATCAACTCAAAGAGACACAGGTTCGTTTAGGGGATGTTGGTAATGAGACTCTTTCTTAGGCTGGGCCTAACATCGATTTTTATCTGTTTATCTGTGGTCGTCTCAAATGAGTCATTCCGAGTCCATGAACAACTCAAATTCAACTGATTTAAACTTGTTATTCGTAACTGTTTTGCTTATTTTTCATCTTGCTTTCAGCTACCAAGAATTCTCGTGACTGACCCTGTTGCAAGACATTTCGGACTCAAGCGTGGCCAAGTCATGAAGATTACCCGACCTAGTGAGAATGCCGGCAAATACGTCACTTATCGGATTGGTTTTTAATTTAGGATTCCTCCCTCGTTAATTCTAGGAAAATAAGCGACTTCGTGTAAAAGACTGCTAATTATATTTGAATTCAGTGTTTTCATGATTGTGGTGAAAGTTGATTTGCCTGTATCATCATTCATCATTAACTATTTTTACCTGTGTGGCATCTCACAGCCACCTTCCATAAACCGGTTCTAAGACGTCACAAGCTTACCGCAAATGAGATTTTATGTATCGTAATATCAATGGTGCATTTTCTCCCCTGTATCTCATAATAGTGCATGAATACACAATGGTGTAAGGTAAATGTGCCAAAAATAAAGGGTTTATTTCCATTCAAGTCAATCCTAAACTCAAAATTTTGTGACTTTGCACCTTTTCGAGTTCATGTAAATTCATATTTACTGCTCTGTATTATGTTAAACTTGTTTACCTTAGGAGAAGCGTACTGAAACAGTAACTAATCGAGTTTAATGATGATATATGAGTAATAAATTTTTAGCATATCGACTTTTTGAAAAATTAATTGTAATTTTGTAACCATGGTATACAATTCTAATATGATACACGTACATAATCCTCTATCTCACTTTTGTGTCATGTCTTTTGTCCCATACTCTCATTACCTTAATCTTCCAACACTTCGTCATTTTATTTAAAATATGTAAATTTTTAATGTTTAATGCTTATATGTCAAAAATGAGATAGTGGGACACAAAAGAGAATACGAAAATAGAACAGAAAATCCGGACTCGTATTTGTACACAAGGGTGATAACTTCACAAAGGTCACACTATTAAGTGGCAAAGCACCTAAAATACTACCCCAAATCTAACAAATTCCACAAATTCTCATTTGTGACGGCGATATCCGTCGCAAACTTGCGACGGGTCGAATACATACCATATTTATATGAAATGGGCCGGGTGATAATCATGTGAGTCTGTCAACTTGTAAGTGGTAGGATAGATATTAGGTACCTCTATATAATATTTTATTACTAAAGATGTGACATTGCATGGAAAATGATAATAACACATCTTATCCCACTTTCATTATGTCATAACACACTGCTCCAAACTTTTCCATCAAACATAACTTTTCCTCCAAAAAAAGGCAATCATCTTCATCATTTATGCACATCAAATATATATATATATATATATTTTAATTTCCTTCACAATTCAAACACTCTCAAGTTCTTCATTTTCATGGTATTCACATATTTTTTAACCAAACAATTACTACACTCAACAGGCAAGTTTTCATTTTCGTCGTGAAAAAAACTACAATGTGAAGAGTAATATAACCCAATTTTTCCGAAACCCAGATCATAAACCAAACCCTGAGTTCATCCTCATCCTTACAACTTAATAAACAACTATAACAATATCACTTTTATTATAAACATAAGAAAGAAACAAGCAAGAAGGAGGACACCACCAATTGTTTAATTTTTAGATTCAAGGAGGACACAAATCAAACAAGAAGATCTTAACATAAATGGTGGAAGATTTGATGATGAAGGTCTTTTTAGTGAACTGTACACAGTACACGTTTGAAGATAAGTCTGCATGTGTAAAATGTTTACAGTTTTTGTGTTAATGTCACCCTGTCAACTATTTGAGTTATGAATATAAGTCTTCATTTGTGTAATGTATATATTTTTTGTGTAAATGTCACCCTGACAACTATTTGAGTAACGAATATAAGTTTGCATGTGTGGCATGTCTATATTTTTTGTGTAAATGTCACCCTGTCAACTATTTGAGTAATCAATATAAGTTTGCATGTATGTAATGTCTATACGTTTTGTGTTAATGTCACCATGTCAACTATTGTTATTGTTATTGTTAT
>VHZZ01001000.1:131374-149776 GCA_009801015.1 Silene noctiflora | reverse complement strand
TGACCGACTTAATTTAGCAAGTAGATGCAATAGCCTCCCTGTGGAGATCGACCCTACTTACCGCTAGCTTCTGTTAGTAGTACTTAGGTAATTTATTTTTGGTACGAAACGACAGTATCATCTCTTATGTTGTCGTATTGTATAACTTATCTATTGCCTTGACTTTACGCTTTAGTTGATGATTACGCTTCGCTTTGAACTCGAAAAAGTTTTTAAAATCTCGTATTTCCGCTGCTTTTATTCGCTTTTGCGTTATAATTTAGTGTTTCTAAATAGCGGGGTGTTACATAACCCGGTCGGTGATAATTCTAATTTGCAAGGCTAATTAATTAAGTCTGATCGGTAAATTAACTAATTAGATTCAAAACCACAATTGAACAACAAATAAAAGTAGTTTGACGATTAATTCATTAATTAAATTCCCTTCTAACAACCTAGATCCCTTTCACCATAAATTAAAAAATTATCTAATCATAATAATACGATTAACAACAATAAAATTGAGAGAAAATATAATTAAAAGCATAAAAGATGAACAAAACAATGTAAGTAATAAAGAAAGATTGAATGATTACCGTAAACAAAGATCCGATGAATAAGTGTTTAAATCTTAGAGCAATATTAACCAAAACTAAATCTAAGAGTTTTTAGCAGTTTTTGATGTAAAATAAGGCGTAACATATAATTAGGGCACAAACTTCCTATTTATTATACAAATAAACCGGCTTAAGGAAGTTTCGCGGAAAGTGCAACCAACGCTGGACACTCGATCAAGTGTGGCAACACTCGATCAAGTGCCCACTCGATCGAGTATAATAACACTCGATCGAGTGACCTCATAATTCAACTTTTTCTTTGTCTTCTTGTCTTCTGTTCTTTCATTCTTCTTGGTTTTCGTGCTTATCTTTATTTTCTTTCCGTTTTGTCGATTCCACGGTGCTCATTATGAATCATTTGTCCATAGAATGCATCCAATCTGCATTTAAACACCAAAAGGTGGAAGTATCGACATTTCTAGCATAAATGGCATATAAACAACATATTATAGCACAAAACCTTCTCAAAAGTAACTAAGGGGAGCCATAAATGTATATATAATTATGACTCATCAATGAGCATGTATAAACTTAGGGATGTTGAGTCATATCGCGGATATGGATACATATAAACCTTGACGTGAGTCGGAAGTTGCTCATGAGATTAGAACGAGGAATTTTGGGTTTGACCTTACATGTCGAACTTTTGGGAGAACCGTAGGGTGAAAGTTATATCGGTGGCTCCATGATTATATGAGATTTGGTTATGGATTAGCTATAGATAAGAAGACAGTGGTGAACCCGTGACTTGGTTATTTGTAGAATCTGATTTATAAGTATAATAAGAGCGTGTTTATGAGGATTGACCGTTGAACTTCAGGACGAAGTTCTCTTTTAGGGAGAGTGGATGTAATAATTGAGAATTTAAGGAAACAAAAAATGAACATGGTATGGTATGATGAGTACAAAAGATTGTATACGGATACATGTATGCGATGTTAGCATGGTAAGCATGATGTTGGCATGATAAAAGTGTATCCCGCTTTAAATTTGATAAACGTCATAAAGGCACAACACACTCACAGGCATCCTTTTTGGGTAAGATTGTATCCCACTTTTCACCCATGTTTGTTTTCATACCTGTTCCTTCTCTGGAAGTAGAAAAACTTCATTAAAACCAGTTCTTAAGACAAGCTTTTCGATGATTCGATGAGAAATCCAGACTAGCTTCTTGTTCTAATATTGATGACAGAAGGCAAGCGCATTCCCCACAAAATCATCCTCTCTCAGAAAGAGAAAAGACCAACCTATTTATCACAAAATGTTAGCATGACCCTAATCAATTAGCAAGCCCAAATCGTTCAAGATAGTTCAATACTTCGATGTTCCTTGAGAAAGATCCATTAAATTGGAGCTCTACAATGGTTGTGAATTCAATCATGACCAGAAGTATGAGTATGACTACCCAATTTTGCTCACCAAACCTTAATGGTGACAAAAATGAAAGTGTCAAATTAAATGCACCAAAATCGTGTCTAAAGCCTCACATGAAAAAGCCAAAAATTTAATGGCAAAGCAAAACCGAACATCAACCACTTGTAATCAAAGTACAAAATCAAAGCCAACAGGTCAGCTATTTAGAAACACTAAATTATAACGCTGCTTTTACCACTAACTCCTTCTCGAGACAGTAACAAGGAAACATTCAAAAATTTTGAGGATTCGTTCACCCAAGCCATTAGGGTCCACACATGAAAGTTTGAACCCGCATCATTTTCCTACCCATTTGCACTCGGTTTCCATCAAATCCGAGACACCATTTCCTACCTTATCAAAAGCCATAACTACTTGGCCTAAGCATCACAAAAACACACCTTTAGAGTGATGATTCACCATTCAAACCACTTACTACCAAGTTTCACATCCCAAATCAGCATAACGTTTTACACAAGACCCCAAACACGTGATGATCTAATGGTACCTTGCATGCTAAAACCGGATATAACACAGTATCCTTAGGTTTCACCTGTAGGTGTGTATACACAAACAAAAACTTAACACCATGTTTAAGCACCGCATCCAACTACGGTCTGGCTCGATAATTTTTCTCCACGTGAATACGTATGCACTTCTTCGGAAAAAGAATTCACAGCCACCCACTCGTTCACCTTGCCAGCCTCTGGGGGCTTCCTTTAACAAGTACTGCCAGTTTATCATTCGAATCTTAACCAACACCAAAAGAAGCCACCTTCAGCTGAGTTATTCTTAGCACTAGATCTAGGTTAGGATGCAAATACGGATTCAGATGCATAATCGTCAGGTTTGAGGTTGAGGTTTATCTAACAATGTTGGTAAAAATGTTCAACTTGATAGTTGGTCTGCAGTCCAACTAGTAGTAGCTTGGCGGTTCATTCTACCTTTTACCGTTAAATCTGGATCGTACTATGTATCGCTCGAGATCCTGCACACTTAGGAGCATGTCCGTTATTCTTGGGTAGTGGGACCTTGTCCCAATTTGAGTCAATCCCAATCATTTTCAAAAATGTCAAATTTCAAAGCATCACAACTCATAAAGGAGTAACTAGTCGTCAAGAGTCTTCTAACCTTTCGAACCTCCAATTCCAACCGATCCAAATCATCGAAATATAAGTCTTATGTGTTCAACTTCATTCTTCAAATTCAAAACTCAAACCCCTTTTCAAATTCAGATCTAAATCTTTTGAAATACAACAATTTCAAAACATTCGCTCTTTAAATTTAAAAATCAAACCCTTTTCAATTTCAAATCCGAATCTTTTGAATATCAACAATGTTAAAATATTCGACTTTCAAATTCAAAATTCGAACCCCTTTCAAATCAACTTCGAAAATTCAAATCAAAGTCTTTTGAAATTCGATAATTTCACAATATTCAATCCTTCCAAATAATTCAAAATTCAAGCCCTTTCAAATTTTGTTTCGACAATCCAAACTTTTGTAGAGTTCAGTAGTCCATAGAATACTCTAGAGGGGGGGGGGGGGGGGGGGGGGGATAGAATATGTATCTTTTAAAATTTCTTTGCTAATTGGATCTATATACTTTATTCTTTGTAAGTTATGAATAAAGTAAAAACTAATAAAGTATATTGATTAAACTAGATATTGAATGATAAACAATAAAGGTATGTAAAGAAAATAACAAACGAGAGTTTTACGTGTGGTTTGACCCAATTGAAAAGCCTACGTTCACCCCTTCTTTTATTAATTATTTATAACGAGCACCTAATCCGGCCTAGCGTTCAATAAATAATCAACCTCCATGACTAACCCTAATCGTGCTAATTTGAGAGATGTTAAGCTCTCGGTGATGAGGTATGTTAAGCCTTCGTGTGTAGAATGTTACGTCTACGGTGGAGTGAGATGTTAAGCTCACGTGAAGAAGGATGTAAAGCCTTTAGGGTGAGAGATGTTAATCTCTCATTTGTGTAAGATGTTAAGCTTACGAGTTAAAATTTCTAAATTATAATCGAATGCAGAAATCAAATAGAATTCAATTGTCTAGAGAGGATTGATTAAAACTATGCATTTTTGTAAAATAAAAAATTGACACAAAAGCACATGCTCTTCAAAGGACTCGACTTTCGAAAAATAATTTCAAAAACAGTTCGAACAAGATGAGCAAAACGGGGGCGAAAATAATTTTGCAATTTGGAATTTTTGATCAGTTAAAGGTCTTAATCAATTGTGGCATGTATAATAGTATTTATAGTTAAAATTAATTAGGGTAATTAACTAGACCACGAGATCTAGTAATACACGCCTAATAGATGACTTGCTACACACTCCATAATTTAGTTTGCATAAAATAATAAAAGATACTTGTCTTAAATATTTTCGCCCAAAAACAATTAAGAAAGAAATATTTTTGCTTTATTTTATAGAAATAGAATAACCAAAAGATATACAAATTATATCTCTAAATTTCGGTTATTATAGAATAAGAAAATAAACTATTTTCCAAGTTTGTAAAGATATAAAATATCTAAGAAGATAAGGGAATTATAAGTGAATAAAGAAACATACTATTTGCATGTTTTTTTAAAAGATTCTCCTATATCTAGTCAAACAAGATAATAAGAAATCTTTTCCTGAAAAATGTTGAAGATAAATTTCCTAATTTAATTAGAATAACAATTTTTAAAACAAGATATGTTAGGTTTTTAAATGATAATTTCAATGAAAAACTAAATTAAAGAATTTTAGAAACTTTAAAATAATTTCGAATTACGACAAGTCTGAGGTCATTGTGACCTCAAATGAGGTTACATAAACCTCAAGTGAGGTCACATTAACCTCACTGCTATTTTGTTCTTGTGCATTGTTCTAAAATCGCTCTTTACAAAATAAAGTCCTAAACTTCAATATTGGACTTCATGACTACTTCTTAAATCTTCTTTTTAGTCTTTATGCTTAGTTTGATTCCGAGTTTTGATACCAAAACATTCTACAGTACAAAACATACCAAACTCATAAAAATATAAATAATATATAAGTAATAATACTTAGAAATAAAACACTTGAAAATTTTCAAAACATATTCATTAAGACCTAGGTCAACAACTTTCAAAAAAAAAATCAAATTCAAATTCTCAAATGTGCTATGTGAATTAATTATGTTGAATAGTTTTACTTTATATATCATTGTACACGTTTGTTACACGTACACTTCCAAAATCAAAACACCGTTGGTAACAAGTTTGTACACCTAATAGCATCACAAAGATATCAACAGTTAAGTGGGGCTCTAAGGCCGAATGCTTTAGATATTCACAATTAATTGGGGGCTCTAGAGCCGAATGCTTTAGAAATCCGTCATCTGCTTTACAAATTCACTATCAATTGGGGGCTCTGAAGACGAATGCTTTAGAAATCCGTCATCAACTTGGGGCTCTGAAACCGAGTGCTTTAGAAGTCCATCATCAACTGGGTGCTCTAAAGCCGAACGCTTTAATACCCATCGCCAAATGGGCTTCATAGCCCGAAAGAGCAACAATTTCTAAGGCCATCTTCTTCCCAAAATGAAAAGCTATCTTCCATGAGCAACTTGACATGACTGAGATATGGGTCACATTCAATGAAGACGATGACATCGATAAGCAGCTTAACATAACTGAGCTTTGGATCACATTCACCGAGATAGATGACATTTATGCATAATTCGATATGATTAAGATGCACTTTCCAAATCAACAAGCATGATAATGAACCTTCTAAAATTAAGAACCAACATCAAGCTTAAAAATCAGAAAACTTTTAAGCACTAAGTAGGTCAAGAAGACCTTTGAACGATAGGTCCCTTTTGGGAAATTTCCGTTCACCAGAACCGGAACTAGCACTAGTCATAATACCATATCTAGGACTTTGGTTTGATTCTGTCTGTAAACAGATACGTAAGTCGTTTCTCGAATAAGAGGCTCAACCACCCCAGCACTCATGCAGTGCTTAGTTTGATATTAACTAGCTACGCACATTCACAAATCCAGGGTGTACAGAATCAATAATTTAGGTAAGTCTTTGTCTAGTAGCTGGCAAGTTTTGTATGCAGGTCTAATGGACTATAAACGACCGGCCGATCTCTCGGGTCTTGATCGACTTAGGTGTATACTTTTTCTTTCGCCTAGTCCAAGCCCCCAGTAAAAGTGAGGGCTCTATACATACCTGTATTGTCACTATAACATCCCTTTCTTATCCGGCCAAGGTCATAAGGAGATGCCACCATCCCGGTTTCCTGAGGCAGTGAATCAGAACTACAATTAAGTAACACTTTATAAAAATAACATGTTTAATAAATTACATCATGAATAAATAAATAATACAAGTGATTTCTACACTTGACAAAACTATTACAACTATATAAACTAATATATGACTAAGCAACCCGACTCCAACTTCGTGTCTCGGCCCATGATCCCGCTCGCTACCAAGTCCAAACTTGTACTCAAACTGATCCCCATATGACCGGAAATATCATATGGCCAATCACAGACCACCCCAATTAAAGCAGGCGACAATTACACACAACCAACACACGTCTGTTCTATAATACAAATACTTATGCAATGACACATGAATATGAATATGCAAGCCAATGAAGAGCGAAATCTATATATATATATATATATATATATATATATATATATATATATATATATATATATATATATTCCGGTGACGGTACTGCAGCACCGCCCACCAAACAGTTGGACCGCAACCCATAAAACAGGTACTGGGGACATACCCGTGGTACCGAGCCCAGGCGCTAACCGGACCCCTTCAAGGCGTCGTGACACCACACGAGCGCCTTCGTACTCAAGTCATAAACATGTACGTCGTCTCTTGGAGTACCTCATGGAATGTGAAGCTCCAAGAGACGACCTAAACGTAATACGGTCTCCCGAACCGCCTTACATCTCCTTAACAACCGTATACCACAATCACAACTCCACCACATCCCCCAGTCTCCAACATCCATAATAATCACATTTATGCAAAATGCTGCACAACACGTCAAATATGAGACTCCTCAATAGACACAATTCAAATATGTCATGAACAACAATTCCACAAGTATTCCAACTCTTTAAGTCGACATATCTCATTATCTGACGATAATGCGACTCCGACATCCACATGAGACTCACAACAACCCCTAATATCATGATATGATGTATTACTACTTCAACTATGGAAACAATGATAAATGACGCATAAATAAGCATTCGTATTACCAAAATCGAGTAGGAAAACGCTACCTTTTATAAAGCTGCGTAAGCAACTCGAGACAAACACGATTCCGTCTCATAAAACCGTCACATTCTATATAATCATATAATAATAATCAAAATACATCCTATACTCTAATACAATAAAAAATCCTTTATTATTAATCTTTAACTACCCATAATACTAATAATAATTACTAATTAATATTACCTAACAAACCGCCAAAATTTAGGGTTTGATAAAACAAAGAGAAAAGGGTAAATCTTAACTTTCAAGGTGAAAAGAAGAAGGAGAAGGTGTAAAATCTTTTAAACCAAGGTTAGAATCCATGGAGAATAGATTAAGCGAGTTTTAGAGAGAAGGGAGAGAGTTTGGAGGCTCTAGAGAGAAAGATAAATGATTTTTGAGTTCGCGGATTTAAGATCCCGACATAGTTTGTAACTCCTCTGACACGCCGCACTCGGTCAAGTGCCAGACCACTCAGCAGAGTGAGTGTACTGCCCGGTACTCGGCCGAGTGCCACCTACTCGGTCTAGCATAATGACACTTGGTCTAGTATAGGTCACACTCGTTATAGTGTGCCCTCGTTACTCACGATTACGACTCTCTTCAAGGGTTCACTCTCTATTCCTCAAAGCGTCTTATAAGAGTCTCTAAAGATCCGGGTATTACAGTCACGATACCAGCACCCTTAAGACTCCAGACCAACACCCGATGATGATAGGACGTCAATGCATGAGCAGAATAAAAGTCGAATGACTAAATCAGTAGAGTTTGATTTACGATATAAATCGAATAAAAATGTCTTTGTTTTGGTAAAGTTTTATTAATGTTCTTAAAGCTTTATTTACTTGAAATTGATTTAAAAAACGTTTTATTTGAGAAATAACCTTTTTTAACAAATTGATTTTGAAAAAAAATGTATTTTTAACTAATTAAATTTTAAACTGAATAGTTTCTCATTTTCAAGTATAAATTTCGATTATTTGTTCATTTCATCCTTCGTTTTAAAATGAATTTTATAAAGAAAACAAGTGCGATTTTTAATCCGGTTTAAACCCGATTCACTTACTCACTTACTCACTTGGGGGCTTGGGGTTCGAATTTCTAGGCCATAATCAGATCACCAACCCCCAAAAAACCCAATTTTCGATCCCAACCAACGGCAGCTGATAAGGATAAAGTCGTATCACCTTAATATAAGTAAACTTAACTCGGTACTAACTAATAGTCAGTGGTAAGTAGGGTATCATATCCACATGGAGGCGGTAATAATCTAGTTTGTTATTAATTTAGTCCGGCTTAAAGTAACAATTTCTTGAAGGTTGGTTTGTTTATTTCTATAACTAATTGCAAGATAAATAAAGACAAATTCTACAATATTAAAAGAGTCTAGGGATCAAGTTCACTAGGTTAGTTATCCGGTGGTGATATTTTAACTAATTAATTGAGCATTTTTGTTGTTTAAGGTTATATGATTGGTCAATTCTAATATGCCCTTTAGATCTAAACTTAACATGCAATAGCTATAATTATGTCAGTCTATTCAATTGTCGCAACCTATATTAGTTTTAACAAAGTCGCTGAAAATCCTAGTTTGCAAGACTAATTAATTAACTCTGATCAATAAATCAATTAAATATATTTAAGACAATAATCAAACAACAACTAAAAGCATTTTAACAATTAAGTCATTAAGATAAACCCCCTTCTAACAAACTAGATTCCCTTTCACCCTAAATTATGAAATCAGCTACTCATACTAATAATAACAACAATAAGGTGAATGAGAAACATAATTCAAAGCATAAAAGATAAACAAAGTAAATTAAAGAACTTAAAGGAAAGATTGAATACCGTAAATAAAGGTTTAATGAAAAACGTATGTAGATCCGAACAATAATTAAAGTAGCCAACTTATTCTAAGAGTTATTAGGAGTATTTGATGTAAAATAAAGTGTAACCTAATAATAAAGCACGAATTTCCTATTTATATTACAAATATACCGACTTAAGGAAGTTTCCAGAAAAGTCTTAAATGATTTGGATCCTAAATCGAGTATGAAGGTCCTCGATCGAGTACAGCTGTACTGGATCGAGTTCACTCCATACTAGATCGAGGAACCTCTATTTTGAACTTCTTTTCTCGTTTTATTCACTTCTTTTCGTCTTTCTTCCTTGGTTTCCGTGCCATAGTCTTGGTACTTCGTCTTGCCGACTCCGCGGTGCTCATTATCATCCACTTGCTCCATAAATGCATCCATCCTGCATTAAAACACCAAAAGGCGAAAGTATCGACATTCTAGCAATAACGACATATATAAATGACATATATAAGCACAAAACTGTCTCAAAAGTAACTAAGGGGAGGCATATATATATATATATATATATATATATATATATATATATATATATATATATATATATATCTTTGCCTGTCCCTAAGCAAAGCTACCATATAACACAAACGACAATCATACAAATGGTGAATGAATAACTCAGAGCTAATGTTAATGCACATAAAAATCCCAAGCTATACATATCTATAAAAAAGTGATGACCAAATTGTTCCAATAAAACAAATTCAAAGATGCGGGTAAGTAGAAAACGCAGCTCACATCCCAAGATGTTACATGATACCGTAGTATAGTCAATAGCCAAACACCTTTCAATCTTGCAAGAAAAATTAGTCGGATTCTCGCGGATTCACCCATGCACTCATAATTATATGTAAGGGTGAGTTATATGTAAAGATAGAAAGAAATAATAAAACTCACTCGACTTATGAAACATGCATGTAATCTAATGTGATATATATTTCTCCAACTAATAAGCATTCACAATATAGACGAAAGTGCATGTATCAAGGACAATAAGATGGCAAATGGGTGAAGGTATAGAAGTGGTTTGTGCCAAGGCACGTATGGATATGTGAGGCTAAGATGGTAGTCGCAGCTACACTTGCTAACCAAGACCAATTCTACAACATTAAGCATAAATTAACACCCTCTAAAGAAATCATCTTAACTTGAAAACATATGAGAGACAACAAAATACTCTTCAAATATGTATTAGACTCTAGTAACCATATTTTTAATCCCTTAACAAAATCAAATGAAGCAACTCTTTATTTTTCTTCTTTTTTTTTTCTTTCTTTTCGAATTCTTTTTTTTTTTTCGATTCTTTTCTTCTTTTTTTCTTTTTTCTTTTCTTTTGTTTCATATTGTTTCCTTTCCCGACATAAAGGATACAACACAATTGCTAATAAATATTTTACTACATCCACATGACAAATATGAGTCTAATCCCAACCATAGTAGCAAAATAAACATAATAAACAAGCAACTACGACTATCTCGATAAGGTAGGCAAATTCTAGGACTGTAGCTATAAGAAAGAGTATGGAATAGGCTACAATTATTCAAACGAGTTAAACATAATGAACTAAATTTCAAGGGTATAAAATCAAGTCAATTTGACTATGTGAGGCTTATTTGAATATTACGAACTGCCTTTCCTCATGTACTTCATCATATGAACGCATATAAGTATCAAGAAACTAATGTTACACTTATGCATTCTGATGTTATACATTCTACAAGGAGAAACCACACTCAAGCCTAAATAACAATGAGACCAGTTTATGAATGTTCCTTGCCTAAGAAGCTCTATAAACCTCAGAATTTAAATAGTTTACCAACATAATTTTGTCAAATCAAATTAGCATAAGGCATGTCAATTACGGTCAAGACTTGGGTTATGAGCTTTTTTTTTCATGAATAACGGGTCAAAACAATGTATATGGATAACTAAATTGGGATTCAAATGCAAAAACATGCAAATTATCATCATTGGTATTTAATTCGCCAAGACCTGACCTAAAGAAAAGGAACAACATATTTTTAGATTTTCTAAAAATTTTTAATTTTATGGATTTTTGATTTTAAAATCACACAACAGAAAATAAACACACAACATAAATAAACTCCTCCCCTAAACCTAAATGTCATTGTGTCTTGATTGTCTCTAAGAACAAGCAATCAAAAAAATTCAGTAGCAACCTGAAGGACACTACTAACAAAAAGGGAAAGGGAAAGACTAGAAGACTAAGATAACATAATAAGAGAAAATACAAAGAAGGGTAGTACCAGCTGAATATATAGAAGCTCCCCCAAACCAACTGCAAAGTGGGGGAAATGGTAACCAGCTACAAGTCCGCACAATCATCTTTCTTTTTCTTAATGACTCAAGTGCCCATAATTGGCACAATCAAAACAGCTTAGTGCGCGTAAAAGTAGATCGAAAATCTGCGCATGTGCTACACAAAGGCATAAAAAGCACCAAGATATGGTAGAAGCATGGAAAAGCAACAGAAAATCTTGTCTAGGCTACAAAAAGGCATAAAAAGCACCAAGATATGGTAGAAGCATGGAAAAGCAACAGAAAATCTTGTCTAGGCTCATCAAACGCAAAATCCAACATAAAAGGTAGACATGATTCTTCACTACCTTCCAAATCAGTATTAATAGGAAAAGTAGATATCACCTCAGCCATACTAGGAGTTGTCACTAAACCAGATATTTGTCATGTATCACAGGTTCCTTTCTATATATTTCAGCCTCCAAAGCATCTAGCTCAGCTTCCAAATCATCACTATCAACATGGCCAAAAACCGTTTCAGGACGAGGCTCTTCAACATAGATCAATCTTTCGATCTCATCAACCTCCTCATGCCAGGTGTGTGACCTCGCATCAACATTGGTCTCTATGTTGACCTCCATAGGAACCTTACTGCAACATAAAGCAAAACATTCATCAAAAGTAGGATCAATAACATTAATCACATTACAAGTGGCTTGTAACTCGAGATGACTTCTCCCATTACCAAGAGTAAAAGTGATATGATCATCCCTAATGGTTACTGTAAGACTCTTATTCGTTACATTTATGACAGCCCCCGCAATATGAAGAAATGGTTGACCTAAAATAATAGGGACTCGGGATCCTCAACAAAATCCATCACTACAAAGTCAACTAGGATAAAGAATTTCCCAATTCGAACTGGCACATCCTCTAAAACATCCATAGGACTCTTAATAGACCTGTCAGCCATATGAAAGGTCATATTTGTAACTTTAAGTTGACCCATATTAAGGTGTTTATAAATTTTATACGGCATGACTCTAACACTTGCACCTAAGTCACATAGAGCATTATCGACATTTAAACGACCAATAGTACTAGGAAAAGAAAAACTTCCTGGATCCTTGAGCTTAGGTGGTTATCGGGAATGTAACAGAGCACTGCATTCTTTACTAAATGCAACCATCTCCACTTCATTGAATAATTTCTTCTTTGTCAATATCTCCTTCAATAATATTGCATAGGCCGACACTTGAGTAACCAACTCAGTAAATGGTACATTCATTTGTAAGTTCTTCACTACCTCCATAAACCTCCCAAACTGCTGATCTAGCTTGGTCATCTGATGTCTATGTCGAAAGGGAAGTGCAATTTTAATGGACTCGGCTTTCTTTATCTTTTTCGGAGCATGTGAATCACCGTCATCAGGTCTTAAGGTCCCTCGATCGAGTTAAGGAGTGCCCCGATTGAGTTTTGGCTGTGCTCGATCGAGTTTTGGGCTACCCCATTCGAGTTTTGGGCTAACTCGATCAAATGACTGATTTTGTCGAGACGGTGCAGCTTGAGCATAGGTTCCTTGATCGAGGACCTCCATACTCGATCTAGGAACCTAAAGATTTTCAGCCTTTTCATTGCTTTTCTTCGTATTACGAGATATATCAATATCATCTTCGTCACTTACCTCCAACTTACACAATCCTTTAGTATGCATATAAAATGACTCATCTTCGTTAGTGGGCATCGCCGGACCTTAATAAGAAGTACCGTTGCTCAAGTTAATTGAAATAACATGCTCATGAGATTGTTTACCTTGAGGAGGAATATTACTAGGTTGCCTAGAAGGATTTTGGACCGCTAACTGAGCAACCTTTGTATCCAACATCTTATTATGAGCTATAAGTTCAGAAAATTAAGTTGTTTGCTTTTGTTGAATCATCAAAATTTGCTGCAACATAGCTTTCATCTCTTCCATATCATTACTTGGAGTTGGTGGAGGAGGTTGCAACTGTTGAAATTGTTAATGGTTAAAGCTTTGACCTCCTTGGTTCTTTCTAACAAAATTACCTTGTGGCTGAATTTCGCGATTCTGGGGAGTGACATAGGCATTGTTCTGCGGTGGGGTAGGATTGAGCATATTCTGACTCCTCTCGGTAAAGAAATTAGAATAAGGAGTACCTTGCTTGAAGGACTGGAAAGCATGGACTTGTTCTATCGTACTCATACACCTTGCTATAGTATGACCCTCAATTCCACATCGTTCACAAGGCATCTCTTACCAAACCATGGCGTGAACCGTCTGTTGCTGGCCCAAAGACAGTGACGTCTTCAATTCGGTAATTTGAGCAGTCAATGCCTTCGACTGTGCTGCAACTGCACTATCTGAACCACCCCGTCTTCTACTACCTCTGGGGTTACCATACTCAGCAGTGTGAGTTGCCATATCGTCAATCAACTACTAGGAATTATCATCATTATTATTGTTCTGGAATCTCCCATTGGTGGAAGAATCAAGGAGAGCTCTATGATCATCATACAAGCCGTTGTAAAACTGGTTGCAAATAAACCACTTCTGAAAACCATGATGTGGGACAGAACAGACTAGTCTTTTGAAGTGAATCCACGCCTCATTCAGGTCTTCAAAAGGCCCTTGTTTGAAACTTGTAATTTGGCTTCTCAGAGCATTGGTCTTCTGCGGTGGGCAATATCTCTTGTAGAATGCAAGAGCTAGAGAATTACAGTAAGTAATAGCATGAGCTTCCATATCCAAATCTCGTAGCCACTCCGCAGCTCTATCTTGCAGAGAGAAAACAAAAAGAGCATCTGCTTTACTTGATCCCGAGTTACTCCAGCAGTCAAAGGGATGGAGCAACAATAATCAGTAAACTTCTCCATGTGCTTTGCAGGGTCCTCTCCAGCTGCTCCTCCAAACATATTTCGTTCCACCAAGTTGATGTAGGATGGGAGAATTCTTTCGAGATGAAAGCTAAAGTGGGCCCAGAATGACTGGCTAGAGTAGGTATCTTGGCTAATGCAGGAACTAGAACAAAAGTGTTAGAAACTAGGTTGTCCTATTCGAAGGACGGATTTTCTGACGATGTAGAGTGCCCGGTGTCACCTTCAAGTGTACTCAAGTCTTCCACTTGATTGATACCTCTCTGAAACTTTCGTATGTAGAGAAAAGTCTTCTCTAGCTCGGGATCTAAAGGTAGAGTCTCGGACCTAGTCAACCTACGCATACACGAAAGCAACAAGAAAAATATAAAAACAGTCTCAAGGAACTGAGGTTCCTTGAGACAAAAGATAAACTTAAACGAAAACGAACAGAAAATAGTTGCCTCACCGACAACGGTGCGAAATTTGATAAGGCTAAAGTCGTATCACCTTAATCAAAGTAAACCTAACTCGGTACTAACTAATAGTCAGTGATAAGTAGGGTATCGTATCCACAGGGAGGTAGTAATAGTCTAGTTTGTTATTAATTTAGTCCGTCTTAAGGTAACAATTTCTTGAAGGTTGGTTTGTTTATTTCTATAACTAATTGCAAGATAAATAAAGATAAATTCAATAATATTAAAAGAGTCTAGGGATCAAGTTCACTAGGATACTTAACCGGGGGTGACGATTTAACTAATTAATTGAACAATTTTGTTGTTTAAGGACATATGATTGGTCAATTCCAATATGCCCTTTAGATCTAAACTTAACATGCGGTCACTGTAATTAAGTCAATATATTCAATTGTCGCAACCTATACTTGTCTTAACCCAGTCGGTGAAAATCCTAGTTTGCAAGACTAATTAATTAACTCTCGTAAGTAAATCAATTAACTAGATTTAAGACAACAATCAAACAACAACTAAAAGCAGTTTAACAATTAATTCATTAAGATAAACCCCCTTCTAAAAACCTAGATCCCCTTTCACCCTAGATTATGAAATTAGCTACTCATATTAATAATAATAACGACAGTAAGATGAAGGAGAAACATAATTGAAAGCATAAAAGATAAACAAAGATAATTAATGAACTTAAAGGAAAGAGTGAATACCGTAATAAAGGTTTAATGAACAAAGTGCGTAGATCCGAACAATAATTAAAGAAGCCAACTAATTCTAAGAGTTTTTAGGAGTATTTGATGTAAAATAAAGTGTAACCTAATAATAAAGCACGAGTTTCCTATTTATATTACAAATAAACCGAGTTAAGGAAGTTTCCGGAAAAGTCTTCAACGATTTGGATCCTAGATCGAGTATGAAGGTCCTTGACCGAGTACAAGTGTACTAGATCGAGTACACTCCATAATAGATCGAGGAACCTCTGTTTTCATCTTATTTTCTCATTTTTTTCACTTCTTTCTGTCTTTCTTCCTTGGTTCCCGTGCCATAGTCTTGGTACATTGTCTTAACAACTCCGCGGTTTTCATTATCAACTACTTGCTCCATAAATGCATCCGTCTTGCACTAAAACACCAAAAGGCGGAAGTATCGACATTTTAGAAATAACGACATATATAAATGACATATATAAGCACAAAACCGTCTCAATAGTAACTAAGGTGAGGCATAAATATGTATTTAATTACGACTTATCAGCCGCCAAACATCCCATTCTCCTCTCTCCATTTTCGACTCATTTTGCATCCAAATCTCCCCAAACCCGTCACACATGAATACTAAACCACACCCGAGACCTATTACCTTCTTCAGTTGCCTTAGCCCTCAATAAAGTCACTCTCAAAACCCCACCAAACACACGCAAACAACAACAGGAGCAGCAACATACACAAATCGAGCCTAGCTGCATAACCACTCTAAACCCTAGCATAAATCCTACCATTCCTCCCAAATATATACAACCTCTCATACACCTTTCACAACAACAACACCTATAACACCCACCAAAAAAACAGAGCCTAATTCTCTCAAAAATCGTGCCAAAAAAAAGATGCGAAAAGGAACCAGAAACAGCCCATGTTTCACGAGAATCAGAATCTGCGACCAGGCCTTTTTCTCTTCCATTTTTCATTCATATATGATCATATTTCATCCTAAATATTTCCATATTTATAAAATTTGTCATCTCACGATTCCAAAACATCAAGGAACTCGTATTTTGGTTATCGCTTGACCCCCAAAACGACCCAAGTAAAATCATCGCAAACAAAGCATCCTTCTTCAAAAAATCGACTTGAACGCCGTAGCTTCTGTCAACTTATGCACATTTCGAGATAGATATCGAATTCGAGTTAGGCTTCCCATCTCATATATGAAAGTTGAGGGTGAAACAACTCCTTAGCTTAAGTTAGCTTGTTAATAGTTATGACGTAGCATTAATAGAAGCATGTTATCAAGAGAAATATGCAATGTCAAATTATTAAAAGGAGTTGTTGTAAGACCCTCATTTGCCAAGGAGCCGTTACCCAGACATTCCTAAGAAAATAAGGATGCTACAATCTCGGTTGCTTGAGGTAGTACATATCAAATAGACCATAATCAAACATTCATTAAAGTAATGTAAAGTTAAAGTGAAAGGGAATACATATCCAAACCAAAATGAAATACAACTCGAAACCAAAGTAAAAACTAATCTAGACTCAATGGAAGCTATGAAGTATAGAAGAATCATCGGCATCCCATCTAACCCGCATGCAAGCTCACAAATCAACACCTGTTAAACTCACTGCTCCCCATTTGTCGAAAAAATCAAATGGTTTACCACAGTTTCGAAAAAAACAAGGTTAGTACACTTATACAATTAATCACAACATCCATATGAGTATGTATTACAAGACAACTCAACAATTATCCACCAATACCAAACTCCATAGACAACAACGCCTCTTATCGCAACGAGTAGCAGGGTTCCCATTGCAACAGGTAACCCACAGCACTGGACATCAAATCCCCGCTCATCGTAACGAGCGAACCCAAGCTCCTTAATGAGCACACCCCCTTGTGACGAGAGTCACAAAGGGCAAAACAAGAGGGTAAAACCATCTCCCAACATGGCTCACGATATCCAACCACTCCATCACCAATCAACATCAATACCAATCACAATGATTACCACAATGAACATATAGTAATCCAATCATGAAATCACAACAACCGTAATTAATCATATAACTATACTAAGTAGGGAAACCCTATTTCTAGTGATTCTTTCGTAGTCGCAGTTAATCACGTAAATGCTTACAAGAATACCACATCGTCACCTAAAATAATAAATTAGACTCTATTACGATTAACTACCATCAGGAAATAATTCCAACGACGACTGCAACGACTTACCTAGCCGTGCTAGACCCGTCACAGAGGTTACGTCCCGACTTACTAAACCTGTTTCCCATGCTAACCCTTTAGTCATAGCGTGTAGATGTGAGTTAGAGGAGGAGATAAGAGGGATGGGAGGAAGTCTAATTAGGGTTATAAAAATAAATGAAATGATTTAACTCGTGACCTCCGCGTAACATTATAACACGTTGTCACTAGACCACTCGGTCGACTATGGAGCATACTCGACTGAGTATACCACACTCAGTCAAGTACCACAGGCACCCGACTGAGTGAACATGACTAGGTCGAGTACTTGGTCTCAAACAGAAGTACAACTCCTCTACCTCTCCCGGTAAGAATTCCGCATGGTCAAGGGTCAGTCAACAGTCCCTAAAAGGCGAGTATTATAGTTGTTGACCCTCAATTTAAATGTATGAGACGGAACTTTAGGAAATATCCGTATATTTCTTCAAGAATTTTTATAAGGATTATAACGAAATTAAAATATATGAAATACTAGTCATAAACGAAAGGCAAACAAAAGGTAAAGAAAATTAGAGTTAACCTTTTGTCCCAGCAATTTGGCCTAAGAACAAATATCAAAATTGATATTCTCCTAATTGTTGCACCCAGTATGTGTCGAAATTATGCCTCAAGTCTTGCTAGAGAGAGATCCCCAAAAA
>VHZZ01000999.1:87625-103417 GCA_009801015.1 Silene noctiflora | reverse complement strand
GGTCGTATAGATCTATATTTTAAAGTCGCGTCGGATTGTGTCGTGGTTGTGAAGTAGTTTCGACTGGTTGCAGTTGTGTGGTGGTGGTGATGGTTWAATCGAGTCTTGTCGGAAAACGTAAATGTGTTTGGTGGTTTAGGTGGTCGTGTTGTTGGTATTGGTGGTAATAAACTGCTGGCTAGTGTAACTGCTAGTGGTCGGGGATGTCGCCGACGTCGTCTGAGTATGGAAGAAGAGAATTTGTGGTGGTGGTCGGTCATCTCAGAAGAAGAACGTCGACGAGATTGGTGTTTGTAGGGATTCCGGTGATGAGGTGGTGTTGGTTGAGGTTGAGGGGGCGATGGTGATAGTGACAAGGTGGTGGTGGTGGCGGCAGTGGTGGAGGCAGTGGATACACAAAATACTAGCCTAGATACATTTGGTATTACTGACGGATACATTTGATATTATTAGTGGATACACATGTATCCAGTAGTAATAACAAATGTATCCAGTAGTAATAGCAAATGTATCTAGGTAGTTCATACGGTTCGCACCGTAACTCAGTTCGCACGGGATCTCGCCCCTATATATATATATATATATATATATATATATATATATAATCTGGAAAAAAAAATCTACAATGAAGTCTCTGTAGAAGGATGTTATCAAGGTTAATAATTCAACTAGTAGTGATGTACATTTTAGTAAGGTTAATAAATTTTTGGGAAATGTTAAATACAACTCAAATGCAACGCGAAAGTGGTAATTAACCCATTGACTTTGCCCAATAGGTAAAACTAGGCCCCCAAAATTCATTCGTATCAATCTAGCACCACAGCTTTAGTCGAAAGTCAAATTAAACCCATTAATTGATTTTTAATAAATATTTCACCAAAATCATTTTATGATCCGCTTAATCATAAAATTTAGTGTTTATAACCTTATTTCCTAGAGTATTTCTAATATTTTTTACAATTATTGGAAAATTTGTGAAATGTAAGAATAGCTCATAAAAGTTTTTATCATATTTTTTATTTTATTTATTATAAATGGATGTAAAACATATATAGTATCAATCCATATCTAAACATCCAGATTCGTCCAGGTTCGGATCTTACTGGGCTATGTCAAATCGAATTTTTTTTCAATTCAATCTAAATCAGATTTCGAATATTCTGGTCACTCATATCAAATCTTTAATAAGAATATACATTTTCTATTGATTTGTCGTGTTTGGGATTGTTTTTATGTTATCATCGTTGCACGTAGGCAGTATGACTATTACAAAAAAACAATGAACAGAAAATCTTACAGAACATGGGAGAGAATTGTTGCGGCGTGATGACCACCACTGCCCTAAAGTTGAATTTACCCCACACGATACACACGGCCTCTTGGCAACCAACCTCCTGCAGGGATACACGACCTCCGAGTCTAAGGTGTACGACAAAGACTCAGAATGAGAACTACTTGCAGAACATTACCAAATATCAGCTTAGTACAAGAGAAATATTCACAGAAAAATATAAGTGAATAATTATTGTGTATTTTGGAATGACAAAATAGGTAGTATTTATATAGGTAAAGAAGCAAGGATCTAGTGGTGTATTAACTATCATCTTATAATTTATTTTTTAGAAGACTGCACAATTAACATGGAGAAGACAATACTCAGTTTAGAAGACCGAGTAATCCGTATGGGAAAACCACGATAGTCAGCATAGAAGACTGCACTATCATATTTGAAAATTGTGCAAAAAATACATGGAGAATAAGAGATTTCACTTCTAAAAGGGTAGAACCCCTTCACTACTACACATATTAGTAGTATAAACAGAGTGATCACTTATAAATTATAATACTCCAACTTATTCTTCTACCAATGTGATAAAAAGAGCTTCTTTTGAAGCAACACTTCCAACACTCTGAAAATGAGAGCCCAAATGAGTCCAATCATCTGAAGTTGGGATGAAAATACAAAAGAACCCGCTTTCATGCTCAAGCAAAAAACATGTTCGTGGAGAAAGGGATGACATTAGGAACTACTACTCCGATCATCGTCTCCGATTCACCAAAGCGGCCATATTCTATGGGTTCATATCATACATACCACATTACCACTAGATCTACAATGAAAAGTGATAAGCACCGAAACTTCTAGTTACCTATGCTATCCTTCATTCACACATGTTAACTGATAACATTGTGGCTACACACTATCCGCCGTCCATTGGCACGGCGCAAATTTAAGATTCTGCAAGTACAATTGAAATTATACACAACATAAAGCATCTAGATGACGAACCCGACTCTAAAGTACATGCTGCACTAGTAGCTCGCACTTTAGGGCCCACAACTTAAGCACCATGTACCCTCTTCTCACTTGATTTAAGCTCTTGCATCACATTTCTCATATTTTTCATCATCCTGTCAAAACAACGATGGGATTAAAATGGGGCCCTTAAAACACAACACTGCAAATCGAAAATGCAACCACTGAACATGGGTAATCTGTTGAATGAAATTTTACAGATAAGGGTTGGTATTGGTCAAAATAGAGTGAATGAAATATGAGTCAAAAAAACGTTCTACAAAGTTCAAATTTCTGTCTCGGTAGGAAGTCTCCTGTAAAACAGATACGATAATTGTAAAATCATATACCAAAGACCCGATGCCATTATTATGGAAAGTGGTGGTCGGTAGACGTTATTTTAGTGCGGTTATTTATGTGAAATATCAATTGGTTTACATAACACTTGTATAAAACTGTTCTATACAACAATTATTAAAAAATAATCTTCCTATGCAGCACAATTGCATCATTTACTGGACTAAAAACTTCTAGTTACCTATGCTATAATACATACCCATTAGTGTACTCTATTAACTAAAAAGCAATATGTTCCTGTCAACATTTATTCAAAGAGCGAGGAATGCTTCCACTACTCTACTCCGGTCGAAATGGAAAAGCATACCTAACACTGTCAAAATAGAGGGGGCTTGCTTGCTTCCTTCCTTGTGGGATTTCCGGAGTTGGGGGAGAGAGAACGCCTAGATCACCACGAGCATCCTTACTAACTTCTCCTTTACTAACATCTCCTTGTTTGTCACCTATTGGATTGTCCGCTCCTCGCTTTGTCTGTAAAGCTATCTTCTTAGATATAACTGTCCTTGTTACCTTCGTAAATTCCCATTCATCTGCTGCAACAACCATTAATATAAACAGGATAATCCTAGTTACTGGTGTGCCCCAAATTTGTACATATTTTAGCACAACAGGGAGCAAAACGAAGAGAATATATCACATTCCCGCTTGACGACTCATATCCTTAAAGTGCACTTGCCAGTGATGCCAATTACATATGTAGATAGAAAGGTACTCAATTCATCTCAATTTCAGATCATTGGTATTCCTATATCATAATTCAAAATCTTCTGCTACTGTGTTGTCATCAATAAAATAAAAGCACATCATGAATAAAAATTCAATGATCAAAAGAGTTAATGTTCCTATGGACAACATGTAGCAAACAACTATTTTTCACAAATTTTCTGTTCATAGGAAGCCAAAATAAAAGGGCAACCATTGGAAGAACAAACTAGAAAATCTCAATTAAGGGTTAGCACACTCTAGTTTTATCCCATTAGTGTACTCTATTACTTCCTCCGTTCAACAATTATGTCCCCATTTCTTCAATATATGTGAGGTATATTATATTGAAATGGGGAGATAATTGTTGAATGGAGGAATTATATGAGAGTTACTTTTAATTAGAAAAGCACATACAAAAGTGGCAAGTAGAAGTGTAAAACCCCTTCACTTTATCTAAAAAAGTGCACAAATTCTCATTTGTGACGGGTCAAGTACTATCCGTGTGGGGTAAATAAGACAAAAACAGAGTGTCTAGGGAGTAACAATCTATTTTGTCTTATATACCTATATGGGTATTACTTGACCCGTCACAAGCGTGTAACAGATATGTCCGTCATAAGGAAGATTTAGTGAATACTAGATTGACACAAAAGCTGTACTTAAATAAGAAAAACGATTCAAGCCACCGGAAGTCTTGGTGAATCAAAACCGACAGGAAAAACCAATGACGGATAATAATCTTAAATTTCAACATGACCCAGGATGAGATGCTCTGATGACAACTCAATGTATGATCCGATAAAGAATAGGCTTAATAATGTTCCAAATAGAACAAATTGAACGCCACCTTATTGGATTGGTCTAACACAAGAATCAAAATATATTTATTCTGTGGGATGGAAGAATAACATTAGTAGGGAACTATGGACTCAACCTGGATGATACGGCCCGATAGAAGCTAGCTAGCGGGTTTGCGATTTAAGTTGGTTTAGTGAACCAGGTGTATGTAAACTTAATGAATTGGCGGTAAATAACGTTGGATTGATGGACCGCCAACTGGAAAAAAAAAAATGTGCAATTCAATTTGAAAAATGAGGAGTTGTCAACAAAATGAACGTATACTGGCACATCGTAAACCTAACAAACATGTCAATTGAGGTGAATGTCAGGTTAGTCGGGATTTTGGCGTTGGGGTCAGTTTTTGGTGTGTTGTTACCAAAGTAATTTAAGGATAATAGTCATATACAAGTTAAAACCATATAACTTGCATGTCAAATTGGATAATAATAAGGTCTAGTAAAATCCTCTAGTCAACATAAGCATATATGAGTATAACTTTGTACGTATATAATTCAATTAAAAAGCAATGGGTTAAAGGAAAAAAAAGGTACCTGTTGGAGAAGAAATGACATTCTTCACTAAAACGTGGTCACGGGGTCCAACATCGTCCAAAGGAGCATACATATAGGTATCAGATTTTAGGTACTTGATCAATTTCTCCTTCAATTCACGCTCATTCTGTCTCGATATGGCTTCATTTTTGTCACAGCGTAAACCTAAGGAAAAAGAGAAAACAATAAGCCCCTAGATTGCAACATATCAACAATTATTTGTCAAAATAAGGTCCATATATGACTGGCACTGACCTAATCGGAGTAAGAAGCTTACCTGGTTTATGGAGATGATGTTGCGAGAAGGAAGAAGAGGTAGTTATATGGGAATACAAATAAGAGTCGGTTTTGAGATAGGTAACAATTCCACGGATATTGTTGACCAGCTTATTTTTTTTCTGCCTAGTATTACTATTCTTCATCACTTTCCTGCCTAACGCCTTCATTTTGAATTTATTTTCCCTAAATCATCAAATTTGCGCCTCCCAGGAAATTGTATTAGTGACCGCAAAAACAATTGAAGAATGATGATATGACTGAATTGTTTAGAGATTGCCATTTGCGGCGAGTGACAGGTGGATGTCAAGGACTGCTAGGGAATGACACGTGGTCCTCAATGCTGAGTACGTGTTATTGTGTAATTCGGCTTCTTCGTAACGACTTCCTGCTTTAACTAAGGGTTTCTTTAAAAGCACACACACATGAAAAGAGCACTGTGGAACCGAAACAAGCCCGATGACTTACACGGTCAACAAATTGCCTTACGCCTTTGCTTTCTCCTTTATTTTTTTCATTTACCCCTTTCATATTTTGTCTCTTCTCTACTTCTCTATCAAATACAACTATACAAGTAGCAATTAATCAACAATTCGTAAAATAAAAAAAGTTATTGTAATAAAGACGTTTAGCTCAGAGAATTTATGGAGTTTTGAATGTAATTGTGTTGTAAATTTTATTGAGAACCACAACATATTTATACAGAATAAGAGGGCTGTTTAAAAAGATAACTCTCGTATATTTCAAAATCCTACTGTTCATAAGCCCTTACTCAACATTATTTTACAGTTTATGGTGATCGGACACTCTTAAGTGAAGAGGTGAACTTTCACCATATTTCTAAAATTAATTATAACACTCCTCCTTGAATGTTCACCTTGCATTTACAGGATTGCACGTTTTATACGCTTTCATAAATTGTCTCATTAAAAACCTTGTTAGGAAAACCCACAGGGATAAAACCTAATTAAGGAAGGGAAAAGAGTGCAGTACATACATAACTCCCCCTCAATTCAATATTTGTCTCAAAGGTGGCACATTCCAATATTCTTCATTTCTTTAAATGTTGTTAATCAGAGTGACTTCGTGAGAAGGTCTGTCAATTTTTGTTTTGATAAAATACGTTGAACATCAATTACACCTCCCTTTTGAAGCTCATGAGTAAAGAATAATTTTGGTGCAATATGCTTGGTTCTGTCTCCTTTTTTGAACCCTCTTTCATTTGATTAATGCAGGTTGCATTATCTTAATATATAAAATTAGGTTGATCAATTATTTTTTTTAACCCATGTTCCTTCTGAATATGATGTATCATTGATCTTAACCATACACATTCACGAGCAGCTTCATAAAGAGTGATTAGTTCAACATGATTTGATGATGTAGGGGTCAAAGTTTATTTGGTTGACTTCCATGATATGAGTGTACCGCTATAGATAAACATATAACGACTTTATGAGTTTTCTTTGGGTGGATCTGACAAATATCCTGTATCAGCATAACCAACAAGAGTTGCATTTTTCCTTCTATTTTGTAAAATAGCCCAAGGTCCTAGGTTCTTTGAAGGTAACGTAGGAGGTGCTTAATACTGTTCCAATGCCTAGCTTCTTGTTGGTCTTGCGCCAGAAGATTAACTGAAAAGGCTATATTCGATTTTGTATTGTTTGCCAGTGTAACACTCCCATACACTAAGGTGCCTTACCAAGGACCACCTTAGCATATCGAAGTGTTACCATCTCGGTTGCCCGAGGTAAAGTATATAAAATGAACCATAATAGAACGTTTATTAAAAGTGCAAAACTGTTTAATCAAATACAACTGAAATCCAAACCAAAACTGTTACTACTCCAAAAGAAAATAAAGTGAAAAGCTAAAGTTTAAGACAACAACGAAAGCTAGCTAAAGAACATGTGATGACTCTGCCCCATCCATATCCCGCGAGCTACATCCACATCCAATACCTGCTAAGCCAACTGCTCACCATCCCCGAATGGATCACCACAGTTTTGAAAACAATAACGGGGTCAGTCAACTGCATAATCAATATAATAAAACATAGATACACAATCCAATACACAATCCAATCCAAACTATAGTAACCATCCTCCAAACTCCACAGTAACCAGTAACCGACTACACACCAAGCTGTGTAGCCCTACCAGATTACCATCGCAACAGATAATCCACACTGCCAGTGGGGACCGCAGCCGTACCACCTAAGCCCCGCTCATCGCAATGAGCGAACCCGGATCATTAATGTGCACATCCCCTTGTGAAGGGAGCCATAAGAGGCGAACATGGGGTTGGAACCATCTCCCGAAAACGGTCCCACAACAGTAATAAACAACAGTAGAATCTCAATCACAAAGATACAAAATACCAATCTATGGACATGGGCCACCCGCGCGTTGGTATGTTTGAGGCGACGGTTCTTTGCCAACGGAACTTTGTGTTGACAAAGCACCTCATGAGCCGTTACCGATTTGAAATGCATTAAAACCGGTGAATGGTTTGTACAGGCCTGCATTGTGGATTCGCCACAAATTTTTGTGTATAATTGAATCATTTCGAATACTTCGCGACACGCCAAGACACAAAGTAGTGACATAAACACTAAGAAATTCGTCGCCCTTAGCATTCCATGTTTAGAATGACTCTCGCGATACCAATGAACATTGGTGTTCATAGATATCTGAGTAAGGGGTGAGGGTACGTATTAGGAAGCTCATACTAGAGTACCTAATCTCGCCCACCTCGATAGCGGCCTATATTAATGATCAGGGAATGTCATTTATATTTGATATGTCATTAGTTATATATATGCAATGCAACACCCACGTTTTAATCCTAGCATGTGAATTAAACTAAGTCGGTTAACACATAAAGTTAGCAAGCAATTAGGTCAAAGTGGATATTTTACATTCATTTACATGTGAGAAGGAAGAAAACAGAAGAAAGGGAAATAAATTACATTACAATGAACGAAAGACGAATCTATGCCATAAATACGTCAAAAAGGGATTGAGAAAAATAAAGGAAATAAGATATTAAATGCTGAAACAAAAGGTGATAATACGAATAACAGTTAATTATAAACTAATTAGAATAGCTACATCAGAACGAGAAGAGTTCAGAGGCAGAAGCCAGCCAGAACAGGCGCAGCATGTGTTGTTCCCTCTGGAAGAGGCAAATTACTTTGTGCGACTGTTCTAAAGTTGGATTCTGATTGTGAAAGTCAGACTCGCATTTTGGTAATGTTCGTTGGTTGATTTAAGTGTATTATTAATACTAGACTCGAGATTGAAGTGATTTAACAGTTTACACATAAGTAAAAATTATCATAAAGCAGAAAATATGTATCAAAGTCGAATTTTAATAGTTTGATATGGCAAAATCGAACCATCGAAAATCCAGGTTTGAAAAGATGACAAAACCCGCAAATATTAGGTTATAAGGGATTTAAGTCGAAAATAAAAGGAAAATAATTTGGAAACTGGTATTTACGAAAGAATAACAAAAAAGAAAACAGAAAAGACGAATCAATTGGTACTCGAGGAAGAAGAAGAAGAGCAGCAGCAGATTAGGTGCCTCTGAAAGGGGCGCAACAGATGTTGCGTCTGTTTCAGAAGGCGCATCTGCTGATGCGATTCTTCTCGATAGTCTTTCCCGGATGATTCATCAAAAAGGTTTGAAAACTTACGGTTTTAAAGACATATTTATGGCGTAGACTCTTACATAAGACTAAATACATAAATACATTAGATAAAATTAAAAGTGGGATTTACACCCTCAGACTTACATGTTTACAAAGTGAAAAATGACTTAATTCGACGAAGTAACGAAGATGCCCTTTGAAAAAGGATTTTAGAAAACAAGTTTGATTAATTAGGTTGATTAAGTATAGTGGTCAAATTCGTAGGTCTATGCAAAACGTGACTGGTACGTAGAATGATCTAGGCTTACGTGGTCGAGAATGCTCAATCACGTAGGCGTCGTAGCAAAAGCATGTGGTCTTAGAATGCAAAGAGACAAGAGAAGGGGTAGACACTCGCGTGAAGAATATGTGAGGCGGAAGCCTCTATTTATACTAATCACAAAATGATAATTTTGGAAGGATCAAAATACGGAAGGAAATATAGGAAGATCTGGACGTTGTTGGAAACAAGCCCAGGAAGAGGCGCAACAGGTTGTGTGCCATCTCCTGGAGGTGTTTCTCCTTCAACAACGAAGTTTTCCGCATTTTCAGAGTTTGGAAAGGATTTGTTTTCTTTATTTCATCAAAATAAGATATTTTCGAAATCTTAATAATATTTGAGATATTTTAGAATTCTTAAAAATATCCCGACTCAGATTCGAGACGGTTTTTGAGAAAATGACGACGATTTCTGAAAATGAAGACGATTTTTGACCCAGACTCCAAATGTACTCTAATTAATGCCAAAACAACCGTATCGACACGTGGATGACAATAAAGGGGTTGACACGTATATTTAGGCAACCGTTTGACGTCGAATTAATAAAATGTCATAATAACGCTTCGTATGCTAAACATGCGGTCTGATCATCATCGGGTGTTTGGCGGAGGGTGCAGAAATGAGGTATCTACAGAGCCGCCACTTTGACTAAGGCTTGGACAAGGCAAAAGTCAAAGTACAGCCCTCAAGTCAATCGAAGATTACAACCTAAAGACTATGGCGACGCGAGGCGGTTCAAGGGGACTGAACCAAGGACCTGTCGTCGGGAACATTTTAGAGTCTGTCGACTTCTAGGGAGGGTCGTTTAAAGTCCATTATACTACGTAAGGAAGCTCGCCAGCCATAAGAAGAAATCATACTTTAAACACCCCTAGGTGAAGCGTGACTGAAGGCGCTTTGACAAAACTCGTTTGTCCGAAGATAGCCTAGTGTCTGAAGGCATTAGGGGTGACAAGGTTTCTGAAAAAAAAATATCTGAAAGGAAGGCTGGAGGGAAACCCTCTGATTGGATGACACGAAGACGTTTTTGATGGCTAAATGAAAAGAATTTCCTTAGAAAATATAACAGGCTATCTGAAGGTTATCTTGCTGAAGGGTATTTCTACGGGATTCGAATTATCCTAGGGGTTATCTGAATTATTTCAATTGATGATTTTGAAGGATGAAGGATCTGAAGTCGTAAGGTAAGCTTCTGAAACATCTGAATGATGAAGGTAAGCTTTTGTCAAACTCTGTGGGGAATAATATTAGAGGAAAGACGTTGGTAAGAACCATCGAGGAGAGAATTTAGCTTACATTGGTCTTAAGTGAACTCTATTTTATCGAGAAGTACAAAGGTTATAGACCTTCAGTGAACTCTCGCTGGGGGATTGTGATCCGCTGAGGAGCATATCGACGACTAGGAACATCTTGATCGTCAGGGGAGATCTTTGAGCATCTACGGCGAATACTGCTAGGGAATATCTTGATAGAGACTTGACTGCCGCTGGGGAGTGCAGGTTGATAGTCTTTGGTTGCTACTGGGGAGAATGAGGGCTCAGGTGAAACCCCTAGTTGGAGCGAGCTTATAATTCCTACATGGTTAGTGGCCACACAAACAATCTAATAGAAAAATAACACATACGTTTTGGAAACTCTTTCTTTAACAAAACTTGCTTAAAGGTTGAATCTGTTGCTTATAATGCGTTATGCATACCCAATGGACTCTAGACCTATGACTGATGCGACATAGACTGACAGACTCAGGTTGATAGACTGACGTACGTAATACAAACTTAATTTTGACACGACAGGGGGACGACTCCAACAGATTTTGCCTAAGTATGCGCAATCATAGCAAAATATGGGCGACAACGCCTATCAGTTCCCAGGATAGAGGATCTGCCAGTGATGGGGACGTATAAAGGTATAGCATGAGCCATGGATCAGTTGTTTACTTGGATATCTTTCGCCACCGTTTGCTGTAATGAGATGCTTTATTGAGGCCTGATAAGTAAGAGAATTGATCTAAGACCTTCGTCATCGTCCGGACTGAGTATTAGCTTGACTTAAATGAGACTAGAGAATAAAAAGGGAGGAATAAAGGAAGGATGGCATCTCGGAAGAGAAGCCCCTAGGATGAGAAGAAGACTTGGGTATTTGGTAAAAGGAAACTGGGTGATGACCTAAAGAAGGAGCCCCCATTATAGAGAGGTACAATGGGTGGTTATAACGTTTAGGATGGTTAAAAGCGATAATTGAGGTCGAAAGTTGATGGATGGGGTGGTTGTGTCCTTATTGGAGGACTGCATACGTAGTCACGTGGAGTGAAATCAAACCAGATCGTAGTTCTGACTGTGTGCCTAAGCTATGCTGTTAGGGCCTTAAAGTGCATGGGTCACGAGGGTATATTCTTTTAGTGACTCGAAGAATCGATTTGAAATAGTTCCTTCCCTGATCATAGATCAAAGAAGTAAGGTAGGTTAATAATAATTTTATTTTCATGTGAGAACACTCAAAAGTGGACTCTAAGGATGGGTTGGGTACGTCCCGTTCCAGGTAGCAAAGTATTTGAAGACTCCGTGTCTGGGTCAAGGTGAAAATGTCTTGGATATTTCAGAGTGTAGAGCATGGAAGTAAGAGGCTTTGAATCGATAAATCTCTGGAGCTTGTTTTTGTGGAGTTAAGGCTTGATGAGCTATGGCTTGCAATAAGGTTTAGAAATGGGGTCTCGGGCTTGATGTAGCCTGAGCATAAAAAATGGTAGGTTAAATGACGTGGGTTCAAGTTTTCATGTCTTGGCCCCTAAAGGTTGGGTATATGTGACAAGCTTGAGAGGATTCTTAAAATTCTTAACTATCTCCTTGTAACGGCCTCGAGAAGAACTTAGGCTATAGAAAGGCTATATGGCGATGCTAGCTGACACTCTAGCCTTTTTAGCTTTAGGTTCTGCCATTGACTATTGGCATTTGATTTCAGGATTTATTTTTAGATTTCGACATTTGATTTCAAGGATTCGGCATTTGATTTCAAGGTTGTTCTTGATTGGACTCAGATTATTGGTACGAGATCTATCTTGCATATTTAAGGATCCATCTTTTGGCCCTTTGAAAATAACTTTGACATCGAATATTGGCATCGATCTCTCTTCTTGACTAAGACTTCCTTCTTTGGCTCGTGTATTTTGGATCTGCCTTTGGATTTTGATAACTTGCTATTATAGATTTGGGTCAGACTAACACCTTTTGCGTGGAATGGGTCGGTCTTTAGTAAACGGGTTGTGTATTGTGGGAAATGGGCTTGCCTTCCGTCATAGATCATTAATAAAGGAGATGGTCTAGATTCGTCATAGACTCTCTTGAGATATGCTCGTCCTAAAATAGGTTATAACGAGGTTTCTATTGCCAGACATGGAATAGGTAAAGAAAATGGACACAAAGTTTCAGGTTTTTCCACCATTCATAGAGAAACGTTACTTAAGTATACACACATTGACTCAGCATGTTGGTTATTCGTTGTAATATGTCTCAAACCAATTCTTGTTGTCACAGGAAATAGGAAAAAACGTAGATAGAAAGATACGAGGATTGAAAAATTGTGCTTTTAGTGAAATGATGAATAAATTTAACATAGACTCGAGAAAACACGTGACTCGTGGGACAACCCACTAGGTTGTCACTAGGAATGAAAATGAAGACAAAGAACATATACTAGAAAAAAAAATATGAGAAAGAAATCCTAAGACTCGGACGTCGACTCTGACTCGATCTTAGATCCAGACTCGTAATCATCGGCTCATGCTTGAACATTCTCTCTTCCAGCAACTGTCTTCGACATTCGGTTTTGAGCATTCATCCATTTGAGCCCCTCATCCTCGTTGTTGGGAACACTAGAAGGATAACAGTCAAGAAGAGTTTCTTGATAAGTGGTATATCCATGAGTATTGCCTACGCTACCTTGTGGGTTAAAGGTTGAGAGGGACAGTTCCCCACTTTCAATCATATCTTGGATCACATGCTTGAGCTTATAGCACATCTCGGTATCGTGTCCATTACCTCTGTGATATTGGCAATAGGCGTTATTGTCCCAAGATTTGGATTTCTTTTCTGGATCTGGGGTTGGACCGATAGGTTGGAGGAGACCCAGGGAAGACAACTTGCTCAAGGTTACGGCACAAGGTATGCCTAAATTTGTGAATGACCTTGGAGATTGGTTAGGCTTCTTTGACAAAGGCTTCATGAGGTAACCTTTGTTGATTTTGATCCTTGGATAAGACAGACGTATGGTTTGAGAAGAACTAGGGATAAACTGATCTTTCGTCTTCTTCATGAGAGTGTTTGTTTAAGGGATTGGATGAACACCCTCTCTTTTTCTCAGTGGTTGAGTATCAAGCTTCTTGCCCATTTCAGCAAGCTGTTTTTCAAATGTGACAAATTTACTTTCCATGTGGGAAATCCGAATGCTTAGATCATCGATGGCTCCCTCTAGCTTGGAAATTATATTGTTAATGGTGGCAAAAAGCATGAGCATTCCGCTATGGATATCATCGTCTTTGAGCGCATTGATTTCTTCATTGTTACGAGGAACGAGGAGATGAGAACAATCTAGGGACGATTCCTAGTCATGTTTAATGATGTTTGACCCAAGAGGGTCGAACATCTTGGATTGCTTGACAAAAGGTGGCAATGGTAACTTGCCATTCTTGATCATGTTCTGGATAATATGCTTTAAGCAAAAGCATTCCTCTGTATCATGTCCCCTACCTCGATGGTACTGGCAATACGAATTGCCCTTCCACCGGGGCAATATCTTTTCAGGGTCTGGGGTTGGACTGATTGGATGGAGTTTTCCCTGGGAAACCTGTCTTCGTAGAGCCACTTCATATATAGTTCCGAGGTCGGTGAATTCCCTAGAAGATAGTCCCGACCTTCTTGGTGGCGTCTCCAAGAGGGTCGCTCCCTTATCTTCATTGGCTCGCTTAGGTTGATGGGTCATGTTGGGCTTAGATGATTCCAGGTTATGGCTTGGCATTGGGGTACAAGAAGAGAGTAAAAACTTCATTATTCCCATTTAGTTTTCCATATCGACGACACGTGTGCTCAAGTTTTCGACAGTGGCCTGAAACTTCATGACATCAAAACTTAGTCCTTCGATGGCTGTCAGGATGACGGACAAACTTCCTTGTATATCTTCGTTGGAAATTGCAGAACTCTTACCAAGAAGAAAATGAAGCGCGTTACAACTTGATTCGGCATGGGATCACGCAAACTAAGGCAACGCAAACGGGATACACGAAGGAACATATATAAGGACAAGACACGATGACTGGACATGATTTTGAGTTCTTGAAATGTCGTGAGGGACTTCTCGTGTTTGAACTCACGGCGTTTGACTTTGACTTTGACTTTAGACTCGAGTGTGACTTTGACCGATTGACCCTTATATTGCTAACCTTATTGTCGGGTTTAGACATGGTCGAAGATTGTTAACACGTGTGCTTAAGACAGACTTGACTCGGGGTTTGGGTTGTGTGTACCCGACCGTGATATTGGGACGGTTTTGAGAGACGGATTGGAATGTATCGGTGTATTAGTCTCGAGTGTGTGAGTCGAGGTGTCGGGAATGTCCAGATCTCAACTGACTCGGGATGAAGGGACCCAAAATGATGGCGTAACGCCTTTGGACTTGATTCGAACTTGAAAAGACCCAAAATATAAGGGAAGGCGCGTTTATAACTCGACGGAGTTATTACTAGCAAATGACTTGGCTTGAATTTTGACTCTTATTTAGCCCAATTGAATTTACACATTTACATTTTCTGAAAAGGGATTTTTTTTTTTTTTTTTAAAAAACGTTTTTTTTTTATTTTGAAAGTTTTGATTTTTTTGAAAGTTTATCTTTGAAATTGGGAATTTTGAAAAACGGAATTACAGAAATTTTGAAACTTTGAAATTGGAATTTTAATTACGGAACATTTGATTTTTTGAAAAAGGAATTTTAACTACAGAAAACTTGATGTTTTGGAAATGGAATTTTAATTACAAAAAGTTTGGCATTATTTGGTTTACAAATGTGATATTAAGCTTGTGATTAACTTGGAAAACACATAGCATGTATGCATACGAATAGGCATTATAACGGTATGCTAAGTGCTTTTAAGGGGTTTTGGCTTAGAAGGGTGGGTTGCCACACCAAGCTATCAAACCCTGGTCTGTGGAGAGGTCAGAACCAAACATGAGTAGTAAGGCGAGTTCCTAGTTCCATTCGCTCGAGTAGTGAAAGCTCTTCATACAAACATGAGTAAGCATCGTGGTGTGGTTGACATTAATTGTTATCCATCTACTAGGAGACAAATAAGAATTTGCACCATCGAGACGGGACAATTGGTCGAATCGTTTTAGTTAAGAGCCTAGGAAGGCTAGCTGAAACGACCTAAGAAAGTCGAGTAATGAAAACTAATGACTGTCTCACACAAACTATCCCTAACCTTGTTCAAGTTTCACCATGGCTAACATTAGACTTAGTTTAAGTGTATCATCCCCAACGGAATCGCCAAACTGTGGACATGGGCCACCCGCGCAGCACGCACCCTCGCGTTGGTATGTTTGAGGCGGTGGTACTTCTCCCACGGAACTTTGTGTTGACAAAGCACGTCATGGGTTGTTACCGATTTGAAAGGCATTGAAACCGGTGAATGGTTTGAACAAGCCTGCATTTGTGGAGTCACCCACGTTTTAATCATAGTATGTGTGTAACACCCGCAATTTAGAATTTAATTTTTAAAAATAATTTAATAAGTTATTTAAAATAAATT
>VHZZ01000998.1:148010-176176 GCA_009801015.1 Silene noctiflora | reverse complement strand
TGTTGTAACCCTCCCCGCAAAGTTACATCGAACAACGCACTGTAGACAACAATAACATAATATCCATACACACAAAAATGCCCTTCTATAGAACAATTATTATCTTTGCTAGCTGCAATGACCATTGTGAACGTGGGCAACTAAATCAACAAAGCTAATAATAAACTATAACGGTCCACTAGGAAACAACACTTCATTCATCAATCGACATTAATCTAAATAAACGAGTCATAATATCTTGGGGTATCGTGCGCGATTGCGCACGATACAACAACTAGTTATATTAAAGGTTGTGTTTAAAATACTTTTTTTTTTTTTTAAGTTGGTGTTTGAAAATTCTTTTTTTTTTAAGGTTGTATTTCACAAAAAAATCCTTTAGCAAATGACAAGTCAACAAAAGTCAATGCAACATGCATAAGTTCCTTGGATTCATTAATTGGCCTCAAACTAAGCCCATGAAATATAATTACCTAAGTTAATACTCCCTCCGTCGCGATTATTTGTTTACCTATTTTATTTTTTGGTGTTTTAGTTAATTGTTTATCTTTTTATTTTTGGAATGTTTTTGATGAATAATGTAATCCTCCACGCTCAATTTGGTATAATTGTAATCAAACAATAGATCCTCTCTTATTTCTTTGGTCTTCGTGCCAAAATCAAAAGTAAACAAATGACTATAATGAAGACTAACAAGTTAGGGGTCTAATCAAATAATTGTTTCAAAAATGAATGTATTAAATTAGATATAATCACTTGCTCCAATGCCCCCGTTATTGTTTACTTTTAATTTTGACACAAAGACTAAGAAAAAAAAGAAGAGAACCAACCATTAGATGACAAGTGATCTAAATTGAGTGTGGAAGATTAAATTGCCCATCAAAATCATTCATTAAATAAAACGGTAAACAATCAACTGACACACCTAAAATAAAATAGATAAACAAATAACCGGAACGAAGGACAAGAGTATTTGTTTTCTTCATGTCCACTTCCCTTGAATCACAACTTCACAAGTACTGAATCTATTTGTGATCAATGATCATTGGTGTAAAAAAAATGAAAATTTATGTGGTACCCTTGAACTATGTCATTTTGCACGTAGTACCCAACTTTTTAAGTTTGTGCACAAATTATTCTTGAGGTTTGATTTTCAAGCATGACGTGCCTTTTTTATCCTTTTTAAAATTTTCAATTGGGCATAATATAGACCAGAAATCGGATTTTAGCAATTATTTTTTTCAAATTGATTAACTTTTTTAGATCTATAATTTGACAAAACGAAAATGATTATTCGGAAAATTAAGATCAAATTTTTGGTTGATTTGAGATTTTCGTACAAAAAAACCGACAGAACGTCAGTCGACATTTTTTTTCCCCTCAAATCATAAAGTACGACGAGATAATCATTTTAGAACAAATATTGCCCAATTCTGAATTCCGGTCTAGGAGTTATGCTCATTTGAATTTTGTATGACGACAAAAAGAGTATGTTATGCATGAAAATAAAACATAAAGGGTATTATGTACATAAACTTAAAATATTGGGTTTTATCTACAAAGTGGCAAAGTTTAAGGGTATCACATAAATTATCCGAAAAAAAAAGAATCTATTTGTGATCTATAAATATGTGGTGAGACATGCTAATAGTGAAGTAATAACGAACCCCTTGTGGCTCACACTCTTCCAAATAACTTTCCATGTTTCCATTTACATCCACATCAAGGTAAGCTATATGGATAATGATTTTTCAAGAGTTTTGGATAATGAATATGTCATATTCGAGTAACATTTGGATTTTGAGTTTACAAGTGAACTTAAAAAATAATTTATGTTGATTCAAAACCACATAAATTATTGTATCAGACCATCTTCGATTAAGAGTTAAATCATATTCGTAACCGATTTAAATAATGTTAAAAAGAAAATGGTGATGAGTCTTAACTTAAGACCGTCAAGTAGACCTACTACCAAAACTAAGTACCACCATTTATTATCGCAATATTTTTTTCCCAGCTCGTGGCTTTATTTATAAGCAAGTTACCTAACTCAGCTAATCTATATTTTAAAGACAAAGATAATTTTATCTGTTTTCAGTTTCACCGTTTTTGTGTATATTACGAAACCAACATGAACTTTATTATTAACCTCTAGTACACCACACTAATAGGGATAAATATTAACTAACTTTGATGGCAAAGTCATGAAGTTGATATTCATAGCCTGAGTTTTAATTTGATCAGTACTATATATATATATATATATATATATATATATATATATATATATATATATATATATATATATATTGTCGTGACTTTCTTTATACACAAAAAAAAAAGCAAAAAAGAATTAAAACAATTAGGTGGATGTTTTGAAAATGAAGAGAATGACCAAATTTTCCATCTTTAACTTTGATTAAGGTAACACCATGACACCACCTACCAAAGAGCCAATACAAAAGTCAAACCTTTTATCATCTAACTCATTGTCATGACAAATTTTATAGATAAGAGCTAACTAAACGGATAATTATAATGCATACAATTTCATACAAAAATGCACTAGAGGACATTTCAACTCAGCATAATATAGATATCGTATGATATAATTTAAACGCCTTTCATGATAAAAATCATGATTATTTTTTACATACATGACATAATTTTGTTTTTATTTGTTGGAATATTGGTTATTAGTTATCCAACTATTAGGTTTATATTTATTAGCATATACAGAGTATTATATAATCAAAATTTTTTTAATTAAAATTTAATATAAAATGTATTTACAAAAAAAAAAAAAAATTGTGCTATAACCACCGAATATATATATATTCTATTAAATTTTGAAAATGTTTCTTGTATCTTTTGATACGGAAATACCGTGTCCGTTTTATATCTGATCCGTTTCGAGGCTACCTAGAATCGAGCATTGGGCACATTATCCTTTACTTGAGAAGAGAGACTCAGACGACAATAACGACTAACGAGTACTCAACGGTGTAACCTCATCACTCGCTCACCAAGTCACCATCCCTCCCATTTAATTTCCCCCCCAAATTAATTAAATTGATTGATTTTCTGAGCACCACATAAACCCTAGAATTATTATTTCTCCCAATTTATCCTTACCTCATACATATATTCATACCCCTAATATTCGATCATTAATTCATCTTCATCAGCTTCGAAAACCTCAAAAAAAAAGGCGAAAATTGTGACACCATTGTTGACATTATCACCAATGGAGTTATGGAGGGATAACAATAGCGGAGGTTGGTTTACAATAGCAGCAATCTCTTTCATCTTCATATACCATTTACTATTCAACTTTCTTTTACCTCTTTTTCGATCTTCTATTGCTAGATTTAACCCTAATTCTTCATCAATTTCGCCTCTTTCTGTTTCTTCTAATGATGATGTTGATGATAATTCTCTATCCTCTTTCAGGTATCTTCTGCTGGTTTTGGTTTGATTGTTTGTTTGATTTAATTTTTATTGTGTATTGTTTGTGATGATGAATATTTTTTCTGGGTTTCTGGAATTTTGATGATTTGTGAAAGTTGGAAATATGTGTTATTTTTTGTTGACGAGACGATTTTCATCACGGGTCATTCGGAATTCGGAAGCAGTCTCTGAGCGTTGTTATTACATGGGTAAGGGTAAGCTTAAGGTTTTGTACATCCGACCCCTATTGCCTCGGTATTTGTGGGAGGTCTTGAGATTATAGGTATTGTTGTTGATGTTGTAGTAGTAGAAAGGCGAGTTCTGAAGAACTGTGGTCACTTAGAAGAGGGTCATTATTCGGTTGGGTTAACCAGTAAGTAGGGAGGACGAGAATCAAGTGTGTATGAATTTATCGCGCTTGAGCCGGGATTGGTGATGCTGGTGGTGTACAGTTAGTTTGTTTTATCAAACAGGTGAAATTGAAAGTTTTGTTGACTTGCGCTTCCTTCCATTGAGGATTATGGTTGAGAGACATTATGTGAGAATTATGGTTCGTTGAGAGAAGTTATGTGAAGAGTTATGGTTTTTTTAGAGGAATTATATTATGTGTAGATTAGCGAACCATTAACAATTTAACAGTAAATTTTCCATTTAACTTAAGCTTTGACGACAGTTAGCTTCATGCTTTATATGGCATAAAAAATACTATCTCCGTCCCAATCGTTTGTTTTATCTTTTTTATTTTTTGTGAGAAGTGTTTTAATCAAAGGTAAACAAACTATTGTGACAAAGGGAGTATAAAGGGAGTATTAGCTTTGACAAATGTCATTATCTTAAATCTGATGGTTTAGAGCTTATTATATTTTGTAATATTATATATCTTTTCTCATTTGTTTGGTAGATTTTCAGTTATGTATACTAAAGAGTAAATACCTTAGACCTTGTGCTTCATATGCAGAACTTCAGAACTTGTATCTGATGGTGATTTGCAATATTTGATCGATAATTTGGATGAGAAAGCGAGCGAGACTGAGACATGGGAAAATGTCATCGAGAAAAGTAATGGTTCTGTATTCTACAAAGCTAAATGCTGCAGACCTAAGGTGACTCTCCTGTGTAACTACTGAGATGAATCAGAAAATACTTTGCTTTTGCACTTTGTCTGCTTAAAATCTGGATCGTTCTACTCATTTTCGTTGGACATCCACGTGGTTTAATCGCTTCTTTGTATTTGTCTTCTGTCAACAAAGGGGCTGACTTGACTGGTTACTCTATACTTTCTATGTTTTTATGGATAGTGGATTAGTGGGTGCTTTAACTCTTAAAATGAGACCCCCTTCGTATTCAGAGTTCTTGTGTTGCATTTTTTTTATGTGAGTATACTGATTACAGGATATGCTATCTCTACAAATGATGTCAAAATTGATGGAAAATAATCTTGTAAAAATCAAACAAAAAGATCTTCCGTAATTACCATAAAACAAAGATCACTACTTTTGAATATGTGACATTACTGCCAAGTGTGAGATGGAAGGTAAATTTTCCATCCGTCGAATTGGGTAGGATTTGACAGGCAACCATGGCCCTGGTATTCTGAAACTTTTTGGCTTCTGTTTGTTCTGCACAGGTCTTCGGCACAGTTTGTTTCCTTGTTCATCTTTGAGGATATTTTGGTCACAGAGAATATTCTCTCTCATTTTCTTTATTTTAACGTATACGGCATCCATTTGTGCTTCCCTTTCACAGTTTCACCAATGCTCATGTTTACAATGGAGCTTCATTGTAGAATGAAATCTTATCTGTGTGACCATTTCATTTCTCAGTCCCACCTTTCGGACCTTCTGTATTTGCTGTATTTTTGGTTAGGATGAATTGTTTGGCTTTGCATATTTGGTATATTATATTGACTATTGTCTCTTTGTTATTTCTTGTAGGACGGCCCACTCAAATACTTAAGTTTGACAGTGTTTGAGAATTGCTCTCCTGAAATCTTGCGAGACTTCTACATGGACTGTGAGTATAGAACGCAGTGGGATAAGACAGTTGTTGCCCATGAGCAATTGCAGATTGACAAAAGAACTGGCATTGAGGTTGGCCGGACGATAAAGAAATTTCCTCTTTTAACGCCTAGAGAATATGTTTTGGCATGGAAGATCTGGGAAGGCATCAATAAAACATTCTACTGCTTCACAAAGGTGAGCATTATCCGTGTCAATGTGTCATCATATTAGAATGATGATAAGGCTTTTCAGGAGGGCCCTGTTGAAAAGTAATGGCATTGCTACACTTTCTGTTAAATGCTTTCTCACACTCTTCTTTCTATGTTCTACTTTTCTGTTCATCTCGTTCTGAGCTATTATTGTCCTTAGTCTTGAAGTACCTATACAAAATGTAGCTAATTAGCGTACACTGCATTTGATATGAGTTCTATTAAAGTTATATTTCCTTTTGCAAGTGTTAAACATTGATCTGCTAGTAATTATTTATCAAATCAAATATATTTTGTTATGTTTCGAGGACTGCTGCATTTTTGGTGACAAGTGGCTGTGGGGAAGGATTTAATCTTGCCTACCGAAAGTCCGAAAGTATTTGTTTTGATTATTTTGCTATGAGCTTATTGTGTTTTGTACTGTGCAACTGTATCCTTACAGTTACCCAGTTACTCTCTACCTGAGATATGCTGCCTAATGCCTACGTGGCTATGCTCTGAATTAGGAATGTGAGCACCCTTTGACACCAAGACAAAGGAAGTATGTACGTGCTGCGATCTTCAGATCTGGATGGAGGATAAGGCAAGGCAAGTGCACTCCTAAGTTTTTGTTTATCTTTGCTGCCAGTAAGATGTGGTTTGATATTTCATAATAGTACTCTCTCTATCTTATTCATATAATGTCTTCATTAAACCTGATACATAGAAGTTGTTGACTCTGATCAATATTTTCTCCCAATATACAATAGCTACAATTTTTAATAGATCATAATATGAAAATAGTTTGATAAAGTAAACACCATAAATTTTTGAGTACATTGTTGAGCTACTTATATTTGGAAAAATGAATGCTCAAAGATACATTGTTTGATCACTAAAAGCATAACACAAATGGGGACAGTAAACTTGGGGGGGATGGAGGTAGTAAAACTTAGAGTGCTATTTTCTATATGGATTATGGATCTGATTGATGAGCGAGGTTTTCTCTTACTACGTCCTTCTTTATACTTATTCTTACAGTCATACACTATTGGTTTTTCCATTTTGCTTGAGTAACGACGAAGAACTGCCTTAACCACGATAGGATGGGGGAAAGATACAGGGTAAGTGAACCTTTGGCCTCAAAGTCACAAGATACCAGTCCAACCAGTGAACCACGGGTTAATTCTTGTGATAATTATGCATGTATCTTTAGCTTGTACCAGGTAACAAAAATGCAGACTTTCAGCTTAGGGATGGTGTTTAATGCAAATATACTCTTTCTTCTCTCTAAATAACCATATCCTTCGGTGGATTATTTTTTTTTTTCTTATTTCGTCATGCTTGTGAATGTTTCTATTTCTAATGGAGTCGAAATGCCTGTGAAATTTGTATTACTGCAGTACCTGGAAGAAATGCCTGTGAAATCAAAATGGTGCACCAAGAAGATGCTGGTTTGAATGTGGAAATGGCAAAGTTGGCGTTTGCAAAAGGCATATGGAGTTATGTGTGTAAGATGGACGATGCTTTGCGCAAGTATGCCTCATCCCCTTACCGGCTAACTTCAGCTATCACTGCCGTCTCTTTTATGCAGAAGGTTAATCTCAACTGTTCATTATCTCAACAAGCACAATGCGAAATTTCAGTTTTCTAATGTTTTTTCGTTTTCCTTGTTTATAGTCTGTGATTCTTCGTGGTTGGCCTTTTTCCTACCTTTCGGTTATTTAATTTCTGGGAGCTAGAGTGAAAACGTTATACTCATTGGTATATGTGAGTAGCAGCCCGCAATCCAAAGAACTCAACCAATTTTTTTTTATACCTGTCAAAGAGGTCATTCTGAATTTCTGATAGGGTACTGATCTGGCTATTTCAGGTTTTTTATGCCATTTCGACTACGGCCATATCGGGCCTGGGTCTTTTTCCAGTGTACAAATATTTATTTAGTTTGATTGAGGTCAATTTCGAGTTTGTGGTTATAGTTTAAGCAGTTGGATCTTATTTGGCCTGTATTTATTCAAGAGTTTTTTTAGCAAAATGTTACGTACAATTTTAACTTAGTTATTGCGGGTCATTTTCAGACGAGGCGGTTTTTGGTTGGGTAGTTGGGTTCGGGTCAATATTGAGTCCTAACAAAGTTTGGTCAGGAATAGGTTGGATCAAGTCAATTTGCATCTTGTCTGATTAGTTTTGTTTAGTTCGGGTTAATTCGAATCCTGGATCAAGTTGGTTTGCCTGAGATCTAGTTGTAATTGACATGAGAAGACGAGATCATGTTAGTGCTATCTATACCTTCGTCATATTAAGCTAGAATTTAGTGATTTCCTTTTGATGTAGGTCCCACCAGAGCTAGATGCCGTAAGCAGAACAGGCTCAGTGGATCTAACTAGTGCAAGCAACAAGTCCATTTCTGTAGAACAAGAAGTGGGTGGAGCCAAATTGAAGAAAGTATGCAGGAAGCCTACAAAGAAAATGGTTGCCAATGGGTTACTTCTTCTAGGAAGCCTCATCTGTTTGTCTCATGGCAATACTAGTTTGGGTGCAAAAGTTGCGGGTTCATTCATCTTGAGGAAATTATGTAAACGAGGCCAGTCATCTGGTCTGAACCAGCCAAGGTAACATGCAAATTTATGTGATGCAATATATTTACTTGGTCCTCAGAGAGTCAGAGTATTCTCTATTCTTCTTAAATAAGCCACCTCAACATGTCTGTATATAACTGGGGAGAAATCCGAGAAAGAATAGGAGAGGTTTTGCGACCTTGCCATTTTGGGATAGGTTCCTCGTTCGACTTTCATTCAAAACTTGGCTGAATTGTCATGTGGATAGAAGAAAACTCGAATTTCGTTTCCGTGTAGGAATTGGTTAACATGCCTACATTTTTTTGGTGTAAACAATGGGACCAAGGGCAATTTTGATGGTGGTCGGTTTTGATTTCAGGTTATGAATACGACCCGCCGCCAATGACTTTACAAACTAGCTGATGTCTTTAATCTGTCCTGTAATGCTCGGGGAAAGAGGTATGAGGTAGAAGTGGAAATGGCAGGAGCTGGGGGTATTAGTATGTCTTCTCTGCGAGAAAAAGATGAAAACTGTGCTCGATGTTCTTTCCAACTTCCTTCACGAGTTCACGGTGGATGAGGTAATAAAGTCGTGCTCTGTGTTTTCAAAATGGAAAGAAGAGTCCATGGTGACTGTGGAAAAGGACTCCAAACAAGTTAAGTTTGTAACCTCTCAGAAAGGAGAACAAAGTTTGGCTTATCACAAGCCTTTTATTTTTCTATTTTTGTTCGTCGTTCCATACGTCATAATAGATATATGAAAACATGCAGTAACATGTTATTTACTGCGTTAACTTTCTAACATGGTACAGATAAGTGTAGAGTGTAAAAGTGAAGTAAAAAGTTAACCACAAATGGTGTGTATTTCCTTTGTAATGTTAAGGTCTTTCTATTTGACTATCTGAAGTTAAAGTCTGAAAGCTTAACTGTAATTATAATGAAAAGATTTATATTTATATATGTTATTCCCTCTGTCCCAATCAGTTCACCTACAACCTCCTAAAATCCTCAAATCGAAGTTGGTTTCAGCAAGACACTACAAGTCTATGACCCCTAAAATGATTCAGCTAAATGTTAAGGTCTTTCTATTCGACTATGATCCATACTACTTTCATACTAATGAACTATTGTTCGAAATTCGAATACTCCAATATTCCCAACAAGTACCGAGCAACATTTTTACGTCTTAATTAAACTAAAATATCAGTAAGGAGTAACTATTAATGCAAATAATCTAATATTTGTTGTGTTCACGAAAATTAATCACAAATTTGAGTCTTCCTAAATCGACTCGAATTTTGCTTCATTTATTTTCATTTTGCACAGTTTATATGAGAAAATGAGTACTCCGTATAATTTTCAACCCGTCATATTTTCCTGTTTCTACATTGCTAAATTATTGCATTTCATTAGCTTAAAACATGACAATTTGAGTACATCATTAAATGAACACCCACACTTTGGGTAGATGTTGCTAAGTTACATAAAATTTCCGTCTCAGTCATTTATTTATTTACCGTTTGCATTAGGCGATGGAAGAGTAGATTTCAACCTTAATGATATATTTTTACCTCATTATGAATTATGATCACCACACAATCTTGGTATATCCTAAATAGCATTTACTATAATTAGTATGGAGAAAACAAAGGAAAAATAAAATTTGGATGATAAGAAGTATACCTTAATTATCGGTCTCGAAATAACTCATCATCCAAAATTTCCTAATAATTCATAACTCACAAGACAAAATGCACTGGCAATTTTTACCATTTGCGAAGCCAAGAGCCTTTGCCACCCATTTTTGACCAAAATACACTAAATCCCTCTTAAACCTTTTTTTTTTGTTTATTTCTTTTATATACTTTTTATGAATTAATTTTTACCTCCTTTAGCTTTCCAAAACTCCATGTACTATTGATGGCATTGCACGTCTGCATGCCATTTTCCAACAATCAAATATCGATATCGGAGGAGAAAGTACGAAATAAGAAGAAAACATACACGAAATAAATAAATAGATAACATATAAACACGGCCAAAATTAGCCAAACATTTTTCTTGCAAATTCACAAGCCTGAAAGACTTTTTACAACGCAATCGTAGCCATCGACCACGACACAAAAATATAAACCCGTGAGACGACTCATGGGCGCGCATGCATTTGGTTCGCTTGTGCGCCCACCACCGTCATCGACAAGGACCCTTGTAATTGTCATCCTTTCTCTTTTGGCATTATCATACGGAGGGACGCAGGCGACTGGTCTAACCGAGACTGAGTCCCTGCTCAAGTTCAGATCATCCCTTAGCCATAATGAGGCTATTCCAAACTGGAATCCTTCTAAACCTCCCTGCACAGGCAACAACTCTAACTGGTTAGGAGTCATATGTCATAATGGCAAGGTGTGGGGATTACAGCTAGAGAACATGGGCTTAGGTGGAAAAATTGACATTGATGCGCTTTCTCAATTGCCGGAGCTCAGAACTATTAGCCTCAAGAACAACAACTTTGAGGGTCCCATCCCTGATTTCCGTCGTATAATAAAACTGAGGTCAATATATCTCTCTAATAATGATTTCTCCGGAGATATTCCTGATGATGCGTTTGCTGGAATGGATGCACTGAGGAGGGTGATCCTGTCAAACAATGCCTTAACTGGCAAAATACCATCATCCCTCGCCTCGCTGCCTATCCTTGTGGAGGCCAAATTAGAGAGTAACCAGTTCCATGGCAGCATTCCAAATTTTCAGCAAAAGCCATTACCAACCATTAACATGGCCAACAATCAATTGGATGGTCGCCTACCCCCAAATCTCAAGAACTTAAACCCGAAATTTGTTTCAGGTAAAATGCTATCCTATTTAACTGCCCATATCACAAAATATGATGTTTTTCATCCCCCAAAACTTATATAGGATGGTCCGGTCTGTTTCATAGACGACTTACTATTTTTCATTTAACAAAATAATGCAGGCAACAAGGGGTTATGTGGGCCACCATTAGAGCCATGCTCCGGTGACAAGGGCGCAGGAACTGAAGGGTCGAAAAACAAATCATCAAGTAATTCAATTATAATCGCGCTAGCTGTGCTGCTAGCGCTAGTAACCTTAATGCTGATTGTACTCTTCCTATTGGTATGTCGAAAGAAACAAAAGGGCGCCCTATCTAAACAGGAGTCTTTGGCGTCTCAAGACGCAAATCAGATTGAAGAGACTTACGTACCTCCAAGCGAGGAGCCAAAAACCACAAGTAAGAGGTCAACAGAGCCCGGAAAGTTGAATTTTGTGAGAGATGACAGGAAGGTGTTTGATCTGTCAGCCCTACTGACGGCGTCAGCAGAGGTTTTGGAAAGCGGGAACTTTGTGTCTGCCTACAAGGTGGAGATATTTTCGAAGGAGCTTTTGGTAGTGAAGAGATTTAGGCAGATGAACAAAATAGGACGAGAAGACTTCCATGAGCATATCAGGAGGATGGGCAGGTTGAAGCACCCAAATGTGTTGGCTTTAGTTGCTTATTACTACAGGAAAGAAGAGAAGCTGCTTGTCTTCGACTTTGTTGACAATGGCACTCTTGCAAGTCACCTTCATGGTAAGATTTTTGTTTCACCTATATTGGATTCTAACTACTAAGGATTCCAAATCACAATTCACGACACAAATTCTCATATGAGAGGGTCACCCGCTAAGTTATCACGAGACTGATTATATAACAGGGTAGTTATTCCTTAATTTCAGTTTTTGGTGGGTTAGTGAGTAGTACGGGTAGGGACTTTAGTTATATAGGCTGGTATTAATATGAGATCGTCTTTGACTAACTACAACAAAGCTTAGTCCCAAACGATTTGAAGTCGTATAACATGAGTTGTTGGTTGAATGATAACCAACGAAACATAACTCAATGAACCCCCAATATCGCCAAAACGTCAGATTGAACATCCAAGCCTGTAAACAGAACACAAAACATTTGAAACAGCGGCATTGCCAAAACCATGCAATCTAATCAAGCTACGTAAAACAACTAAGTGTTGCATTTCTGTTTCAGGTAATCGAACCAACAAGGATCAAGGGCTAGATTGGCCAACAAGGCTGAAAATCATCCAAGGAGTGGCTAGAGGCTTGGCTTACCTATACAGTGAGCTCCCAATGTTAGTTGTTCCTTATGGTTACCTAAAATCATCAAATGTACTTCTCGACGACTCATACAAACCACTTCTCATGGACTACGCCCTCTTACCATTGATCAACCAAGAACAAGCTCAAAATTTAATGGTCGCTTACAAGTGCCCCGAGTATGCTAAACATGGTCGCATTACTAAAAAAACTGACGTTTGGAGCTTGGGAATTCTCATACTCGAAGTGTTAACAGGAAGATTTCCTACAAACTTTCTTGCAGTTGGAAATGTAAAGGGTGAAAATCTAGTAGCATGGGTTAATGATATAGCTAGTGATGAGGAGAAGGGCGAAGACGTGTTCGACAAGGAGATGGGAGGTCCTCAAGGTGGGAATGATGAAATGAGAAAACTTTTGAAGATTGGGTTTAACTGTTGTCATGAGGATGTAGATGTAAGATGGAGCATCAAAGATGCTGTTGAGAAAATTGAAGAGATACAAGAGAAATCTTAAAACTATATGATAAAATCAAATTTCAAATATAAATTAATTGTAGGCTTCTTGGTCAAAACTAAAACCTGTAAATTTTGCTTGAGTCACTTTTTTTTTATGTATATTTTTTTAAAAACAATATATCTCCTCCTTTTTTGTTTAATTATATGTAAAGTTTTTGTTATTTAGGGTATTTTAGTCATAATCAATCTCTCATGAACCCTTTGCGGAAATTCAAAGTTTCAGCGACTCTCAATCTTAGGGTACCCCAATTCGATAACCCTTAAGCTCAGAGCCTGAGACTAAGCTATTAGTCTTCTAAGAAACCGTCTTATGTTAATATAATGCTCGATCAACCTATTTAGCACATAATTCTACTCGTATACCCTTTTATTCACTAAAAACTGCTTAATTACCCCCATATATTAGGACTTATCATAAGACCTTTCCATATAAGAATTTGTGAAAGATTAAGATACCTCACTAAAGTACTTGCTAGTAATTTTTTCTAAAATCACCGTTACAAAACAATGGGAATCTGAAATACATAATGAAAACTCGACCCAACTGAAAATAAATCTCATGTCCAATTATTCATAATCCCTTTGTTTCTATCATTTCTCGTTCGTTCTCACTTTTCGAGTTAAACCACTTTCAATGTCACAAACAAAATTGTTTGCGAAATGCACTAAAAGTTAAATAGTTGTGTGTTAGTATTGAAAAATTACATTCATAATTTTACTAGTATAGTTTGTGAGATATTTACAAAGAAAGACAGAGTATCAAAGAAGAAAAATAAGGTTTTTTTTTTTTTTTTGTTAGAGGATTTAGAAATTTAATTATAGAAATTATTATCATCAGAAGAAAATGTCAACTTGTGCTTTCATGTTAAGGTTACTTTATGAACATGCTATTGTTATATGGGTTTCAACTATTTCAGTCGCGATATATTTTGTGAATTTTAAATCAAAACTTAGAAATTGAGAATACAGAGTTCAAGGTCAGTTATTAGTACAAAATATAGGGGGGAGGGGGAGAGATTTGAACCCGTGACCTATTGTCACGATATCTCAATCTTAACCATTACGCTAAGACCTATTCAATAGTTCAATATTAGGTGTAACACTTGACATTTAACTTACTGTTAAATAATAATATACTCTCAAACTTTAGCCTTTTGTATGAGCCGGAAATTTATGCTCTTAAGAGGGGTAAAAATGCATTTAAATCTGAGACGAGACGAAGGGAGTATTTAGAAACTACATGGATCCAACCATGCTTTATTTTTATGATTTGGTTGTGTCACGGTGCCAGACGCCAGTAGTACTATTGCAGAGCACAACAGTTTTACAACCTTTTTAATACCAATTTTAAATTCATTACATTAGAATTTTTTTTACTCCTTTTATCCGCTATATATCTAAAATATGCAGCATTTTATTTTATTTTAATATTACTAGATGTTAATACAAGGCAGTTGACTAAAAAAAGAACAAAATAAATGAAAGGGAGGAATGCAAAAAAAAAAAAAAAAAAAAAAAAATCAAGAAATTTGAATCATTAAAAAATAAACAAAAAGAGGAGAGAGAGAGAAAATTACAGAGATTAGAGAAGTATACTAAGGAAATCAAGGGTGCTAATGTGAACATCTCTTGTTTGCTAAAAAATATTTTTCCCAAGAATATGTTGCAAGATAAAGAAAACAAGCAGGAATAACAAAGAACAAGACATGTAAATGATGTGCTTGATTTTATTTATCTTGACATAGAAATAAAACACAGGGAAAAATAGATATTCAGGGATGTTGACAGGAAAAGGGAAACCCGGAAAAAAGACGAGTGTGAACGGGGTGGTGGCCGTGGCGATAGACAATGATAAAGGAAGCCATTATGCTATCAAATGGGCCATTGATAACCTTGTTGGCCGTAGCCACCCTCTTGTCTTAATTCATGTCATTGTCGACCCCTCTTTCACAGGTTTTCTCTCGCCTCAACCTCCACCTTTTTTNTGTTGTGTTAACCTACACAAAATGGGTTTCCAGGCCCTTGTACCACAATGGCATGTTACATTCTGAACTGTCTCCTAAGGAATTTGTCTAGGAGATTTGTTTTAAGTGGAGTATAATTCAAGAATATGCCACAGATGTGTTTTTATCAACGAGTAATTTTCCATAATTGATGATACGGCATACGTAGTAGTGTATTTTTAACATACAATATGCAAGAAAATTGATGAATGTAAGGCTTTAAGCAATTCGTCAAAGGGTCACCTGCAACTATGTACTGTGATTTCCTGCCTCCAGAATTTCATTGAACTTCAGTTGTCAAATAGAATTTCCTGCCATGAAAGAAGTAAATCAGAAACTGAAAGAGAAAAGCATTGATAAAAGATTAACGTATAGCAGCCGATCACATGAACTGCTATGTTGCTCACACTCTTTTGGAAGTATCCGACACGGATGCGTATCCAAGTGCCGGATTTGGCCATTTTTATGGAAAATATGCATATTTTGGCTTAAAACGTGGTGTCGGAGTGTCATACCTTGTTCGAGTGTCAAGTGTCGGATACGGGTATGTGGGGGAAACAAAAGAGTCGGAGTAACATTTGATAGAAGACACATGTTCATGAATAATTGTACATCCTTGCAGAAGGGAGTAATGCCATCATATCCGCAGCAAGCCCAGGAACATCACCAAACTACCAACATGTTGACAAGCAAACAAGAGATCTATTCCTCTCATTTCGCTGCTTTTGCACACGCAAGGATGTGAGTTTTCTGCGGTTTCAATAATGATTTTTCTTCCGACTTCGATTTTATTACTCCCTCCCTTCATCTAGATTCACTACATTTCCATGACTCAAGTTTTCAAAAGGCACAACTGGAAGGATGTATGTTAAGTGGGCGGAGGGTATGAGAACAAAAAAAAAACACTATTTGGACGGAATTTGGAATCCACGTATCTTTATAGGGTAATTTTCCCTTTTCACATTTAGAATTGACTTTAATGGTCAAAAACGCAAAATCAGTGAATCCAAATGAATAGAGGGAGTACTAGCTACCATGAACTGAGGATACACATGTTTTCCTGTTTTCATCAGATACGCTGCTTAGATGTAACACTTAAAGACATGGATGTAGCCAAAGCTTTAACAGAATATGTCAGCTATGCTGCAATTGAGAATTTAGTTCTTGGTGCTTCAAGAGGTAAATTGTTGAGGTAATAACTAGAGATAGTTATGTATAACTAAAATAATAAGCAGCTTCTCAGCAACTGAAAGAATGACTAATAAACAAGATTCCGTACACCAACAACGATAAAGCTTTAATCTCAAGGATACCTGACTGCAAGTCTGCAAATCAGCAACACATATTATAGAAATGTATTTTAATTTTTAATTGTGATGCAGGAAATTCAAAACTGACGTACCAACTAGTCTGTCAAAATTAGCACCAGATTTCTGCAACGTATATGTCGTCTCCAAGACAAAGCTCTCATTTATACACCATGCTTCTCGGCCAGTTCGCTATCCATCTCCCCTTACTAGTCATTTAGAAAATCTGTACCAAGAAAAGCCGAATGTTATTCCTATTGTTGATTCACCGCCAAGACATAGTCTAAACTCCATAGGTCCGTCTACTGCTACTTTATTACACTTTACTATGACATCCCTTCAAATCCAAGTGCCCCACAAATTCAGAATCCTTCTCAAAAAGAGGTGGGATCAAGGCACTTGGATTTGGAGGGAGGGAGTCCTACTTTAGCAGCTTCCTAAAAAAAATGACTATACATCTGAATCGCATGCAAGCAGGGGGAAAGTCATTTCAAAAATCGCCTAGAGAGGATCGGGTTATAGGCAGGTAAGTCTTATGGGGCCTTAAAACTTTAATCTCAAGAACACTGAATACTAGACAGCTGTTTATTTTGCCATCAGTTATTAAGGAAATGAATAAAGCCATGGTGTGATATGCAGCTTCAACAACGTTTAGTGAAAAAACTTAAAATAGATTAGAAAGCATGCACAAAAACAGACATCAAGTATTGGACCGCAAACAAACTTAACCTAGCTAGATAAGAACATCATAGTACTCTGTAATTACATTTTCAGATTTTTGTTAACCTACATTATGAGACATATAAAGCTGAATTCAACATTAAGGTTAACAGAGATATTGACAATATGACCTAAATATTTAACAAATTTGACTCAGGTCAGGTAGAATAAATGAAAAGCTATTATGCAACGATATTCCGGAGAGTGATACAGACATCTCCTTTGTGAGCTCAGATAGAACAAGCATCGATAACTTTTCACCTCGGCAGTATGATTACATGGATGTATCTCGCACGCCAAGGACATCCACCAGTTCAGACCGAAGTTCTGTGTCAACTCGCTTCGGACAAAGGACTGACATGTCCTCCTTCCGTGACTACTCATTTCTGTCGCAGGAAAGTGGAAGAACCTCCTCAGCTGCTTCATCAAACCTTGGAGTAAGAAATTCTCAACTTTAATTTAACATATTATGAGTCACAACATTCGATTCAGGACCAAGCAAACTGGAAAGACTGGAAAGGCTTATACTCCGAACTGCCTCGGTCCCTCTGCCCCATCAATTGTTTACCTTTACTTTTTTCGTGAGGGGGATTTTAAACAAAGTTTGAAAAAACGGCAGTGACGGAGGGAGTATTTTCAACATCCATGAAAAGAGCAGATTCCTAAATAATTTAGTTCTCCCGTATATAGTTGTCACATACACATATAGTTGAGGCACAATATCTGCCATTGTAACCCATAACTGTGAAGTTATTGTCCATGCAAGTGGTTTACCATACACGTAATGAAACATATGAAACTACATGTTCTTAAATCGAACACAGGATGATGTAGAAGATGAGATGAGAAGACTGAAGCTTGAGCTCAAGCAAACCATGGAAATGTATAGTGAAGCATGTAAAGAAGCAGTTCTTGCTAAAGAGAAAGAAAAACAAAAGGTAAGTATCGCACAATTTTAGATCTTCAATTGACACTACAACAACAACAATACCTCCAAAGCGGCAAAGCCCAAGGGCTCCCGCCTATGTCGGGATAAGGAGATCGGAACTACGCAAACTGACCTTGTGTCAAAAACAAAAAAGGTCGATACCGAATGACTCGTAATGAAAGTTGCATCACAAAATGCATTGATACTCTGCTACTTCACAAATCAGGTTACAAGAAGTATAGAGCGTTTAGGAAGCCTTTTTTTGTTTCTTTATTCTATCATAGTCCAAAGCCGAAGAATAGGGAGTCTTTGTCCCCCATTGGGGATGGAAACATTAATTGACACTACAGGTGTAATTTTCTGAAAATCACACATGTCTAGGCAATGGAGCTCCAACGATGGAAGCTTGAGGAAGAAAAAAGATTGGCAGAGAAAGGAACAACCGAGGAAGCTGCAATGGGGCTTTCTGAAAGAATGAAACGTAGCAAGCCTTTAGAGCCAGGAGAAGAAAGAAAACAAAACAATGAAAATACAGAGGATAAATCAACTTGTGGTGGAATAAGATACAGGAAGTATAACATCGAAGAAATCGAATTGGCAACAGATTATTTCTCGGAATCTCTCAAGATCGGGGAAGGAGGCTATGGCCCTGTCTTCCAGTGTTATCTAGATCACACAAAAGTTGCAGTAAAAGTTTTACGATCAGATGCAGCTCAAGGAAAAACGCAGTTCCACCAAGAGGTAAACAAACAAGCCATAGCTACTTGATCCGTTTTAAAGGACATTTATTTCAGGTTAGCTATGTAAATATATAATGATACAAGTCAATCATATAAAGTTAACAATGAACACAATAACTTGTTTGGACAGATGGATTTGGAGGGAAGGAAGAGATACTTTCCACTGTTCGCTTAGTAAATTGGGGTGAAGGGAAATTGGATGAGTCCATTTTCCTTCTTAGATGCCAAACTAAAATCCTTCTTCCAGCAAATGCGAAATTGTATTGTTCATGTATTATACTCTGTCTATCTTTAGCCAGTTCAATTATCCTTTTTACTTGAATTGTGTTACAGTAGAGTTTCAGAGCCGTTTCTGATCCACTTAATAGTTTTTTTTTCAAAAGCATAATTTTATTATAAGAAAAAAAAGAACCATTGGAAATCACACATACCGTGCATTCCTTGACTCTTCTGCCAAGTCAAAATCCTTGATTCTTATTACTTCAATTGGGTGCAGGTTGAAGTATTAAGCTGCATACGACATCCACACATGGTTCTACTCCTAGGAGCATGCCCAGAATATGGCTGCCTTGTTTATGAACATATGGCCAATGGTAGTTTAGATGATCGCCTGTTTTGTCGAGGGAAAACCCCTGCACTTTGCTGGCAAGTCAGGTTTCGCATAGCTGCAGAGGTTGCAACAGGACTGAATTTCCTCCATCAGACAAAACCGGAGCCACTAGTTCATCGTGATCTTAAACCCGGCAATATACTACTAGACCGGTACTTTGTCAGTAAGATTGGTGATGTTGGATTGGCAAGATTGGTGCCTGCATCAGTGGCTGAAAATATAACACAATATTGCATGACTTCAGCAGCTGGGACATTCTGCTACATAGACCCCGAGTATCAACAAACAGGAGTGCTTGGAGTCAAATCCGATGTCTATTCCTTAGGTGTGGTGCTTCTCCAACTACTAACTGCCAAACCACCCATGGGTTTGGCTCACCATGTAAATCTTTCCATTGAAAAAGGAACATTCCAGGAGATGTTAGATCCTTTGGTGCCAGATTGGCCGGTAGAAGAAGCGTTGTGTTTGGCAAAGATGGCTATTCGATGTGCAGAGATGAGGCGGAAAGACAGGCCAGATCTTGGAAAAGAAGTCTTGCCAGAGCTTAACAGATTAAGGGACTTCGCTGATGATAGAACACCGCCTTTCATGTTTTTTGTCAATACAGATTCCTCTCATGCCCATAGCCAGACATTCGTATCACAGGTCAGTGATGAGGATATAAACATAGTTTGGTGACATAGTAACACTGTCTCATACAAGACTCTCTCAAGCATACAAAATGTAAAACGACTAGGAGTAGTTTCACTCATAAGATTGTGTCGTATAAGCCTCATCGTAAAACGTAAGCCTGGTTCAAAATGTGAATACTAATGAGTGAAGCCTCTAACAAAGGACAACATTACCCACATCCCATCAGCTGCAACACTCCTTTGAGTCCTTTCCAAACTCCAAAGTACAGAACTGTTCTAATAACTTCAAATGCGTGATGTAATAAAACTCAGAAAATAAGATCAAATAACTTGTAATATAACGGTTGCTAATATGTTAAATCAGGATTTATCAGATAAAAGTTGCATTGTCTGTTCAACAACAGTAGTTGATGTACCATATCATATAAGTATAACCATCATCATCATCATCATCATCATCATCATCATGTATGTAGAGTAATGGATCAATTACTGTCGTCTTGTCTCACAAGGTTGTATGCACAGGAAAGTTGAAGACTTCAGCCCCGCTGATTCTGAATGTTATGAAAACTTCTTAACATAAACAAATTTTGACTTGTAGGAGACTGTAAGTGATTCAGCGTTTGGGCATTCGGCCGCAAGCAGCTCAAAGGCTCCTTCATCTACATCATCATCAAGAGGTAAAAAGTAAAAGGCTACCATATACCATATCGTCGCAAATTCCTATTAAAATGACAATGTTATCTTACTTGCACTCACTTTCTTATCTAGACTCACACGTTGTTTGTCACAGCTTCAGGTGAGCCATAACGAGGATGGTATTGGTTATCCCATTTTACGAAGTGCCAACCTATATAACCAATTGATGAGTCAAGATGTTGAGAACAGAATTTGGATACAGTATGTGCACGATAGCTGCACAGATCTATCTCTTTTTCCCCGGAGAAAAAGACAAGTCTGAAGCTAAAACATGTGAGACTCGTAATGTTGGTGCAAAAGTCGTCAGAAAAGCCTTCAGTTTTACACTGGTGTAACATGTACTATACAAGTGCGCAACAGTATTATCCTAGCTGGTGTAGCAGAAAATTTCGAAAGAAAAAGTGGCATCTATGATCTACCCCTTCCAGAGAAAGTAGTCCCAAAACCTCAAGGATGCGATATAGGATCAAATGATCATAGGTAATATAGTCCCATTCTCTTGATTACAATGCCACATTGTTGATAAACATGTACATGTCCGAACCTGGTAAAAACAGTGATGCACTAGCTCAAGCTCTCTTCAAATTTCCTGACAAATTTTGACAACATAAATAATGAGCACACGAGATATTTCGACTAACACGACATTTAGTTTTCTTAGGTAGCAGGATCAATCTTATAGCATTCGGGATCCCGGGTCAGGGCATGGAAAATTAAGAAGAAGAAAAAGGCCATTTTGCCGATTTTTGTACTAAAAGAGTTACGCGTACAAGTAAATTTACAGAAAGTAAATTTACAGAAAGTATAATACTCGTGATCTTGTTCTCCCTCGATTTTACTCAATTGGCCTTATATTCGAAATTCTTCTAACATAAGAAAGCAAAATGTGGCTAATTGACGGAAATAGGCAGTTAAAATAACAAACCTCGGCCCCCTAAAGCACCCATCCTACCACGGACGTAAAACTGTAAAAGTAAAAGAAATGTGATTGATGAACAAACAGAAAATGAGCAAGATTACTTTGTTCTTATCATCTATATCAGCACAGAACCGGTGGCGGATCCAAAGAATAAGATTGGGGCTAACATGTAAATAAGCAATGTTTAAGTTATGGGAGCGGAAAGTTAAGGTGACGCCGGTAACAAGCCTCGTTTTGTTAATCTAACTAACCACAATAGTAATTTGCCAAAGTTAATGGAGGCAGCCTGCAGTAGGCAGATGGTACTATATCAAGGTCGTGCGATATCAACAATATTTAAGCGAAATTAGATAATGCAACCAAGACATATTTGTTTACTTTTTTTAATAAATAAACAAGTAAAATATAAGGTAATACATCTGATGTATGTTCCTTTTTCTCTGGGGGTGAGCGTTGTCCATGACTGGATCGAATCAAATAAGTAAATCGTAAATTTTGTGGACCGAATACTGGATTTAAAAGTTCCGTTCTTAGACTAAACTGGACCCGAAATATACGATCCGATTCGGTTTGGTCTTAAATCTAAATGTATTGAAAACTATGATTTGTCGAGTACGGAGTATAAACTAACGAAATTTTAATTTAATTAAACTATCTTTTGATTAAATAACTGTTAATATTGAGTTTGTAATGTTTTTTTAAAGGTAAATTACCCAATCTACTTCGTGAAATTATACTCCGTACTCCGTAGATAAGATTAGCCTTGAGAAACATCAAATTCGGTCCTTGTTGGCCTGGTTTCGGTCCAGGCAAAATGGTCAGTTCTAGTTCGTTTTTCCGGTCCAGATTTAAAGTTACTCGATATATACTAGTTATAATAATGGATACGAATCGAAAATCCATTAAACCTTTGGTTAGAGTATGTTGAAATAAAGTTGGATATCATTGGGGCGGGGCGGGGCGGTGGTGGATATAGGCTCCCCCGTACCCATACCACCAAGCAATTCTCATACCCGCACCCGCCCCACCACCCATGGCGGGTACAAGTTTCCATACCTGTACCCGTCCCACCGAATGAACATCTAGACCCCTACCCGCCCCGTTTACCCACCAACCATCTATGTTATAATTTTTGTCGATACTTTTTTAAATAAAATGTAGTTTAATCACTATGAATTTCTGCAATTTTTCATATTTATAATCTTACTTTAACATTTTAAATAAAATTAATAAAGAACATTATAGAAAATCATAATAATTTATATATTTATTTTAATAATTGGCGGGTAGGCGGGTATTTGGTGGGTATGACGTACAACTCATCCCCGCCCCCACCACTCATGGCGGGTGGAATTTTTGTACCGATACCCGCCCCACCACCCGCGAAAGCTGTACCCATACCTGCCCCAACTGGCGGATACGGGGAGATACCCGCTTATACCCGCCCCGCTGACATTCCTAGATACAACGTATTTCATGCGGAGTAGTTTCCTTCTAACTTTGCCTCAAACACATTATGTAAAATTTCATACCGTGCTCCATTAGAGAAGACACCATAATTAAATTAAAGGAAATTTCCACTTATACTTCTCTTGTATTAGCTAATCCCACTTATACCCCTACTTTTCAGAAAAACACACTCGTACTCTCCAACTTCCTAGTTACATAGCAATGGTGACCATAATACTAAGCACCGTCAATTAAGATGTTAAACGTTAAATATATGTAAGTGAAAAAAAAAATCTTTATTGAACATCTCAAACCCTTAAAACTTTAGTTTATCATTTAAAGCATAGAAATAGGATTATACATCTGAGGTAATACATCATACCCAATACCCAGCCCACCACCCGGCCCTTATTATTAATTAAAAAAAAAAGAAAATAAAAAAACTCTTTCAAAACCCCTCTTTCAACGATGCTTCAAAACCCCTAAATCAAACAGTATAATCCTATTTCCCTAAATCAAAAACCTCTCTTTCAAAAACCTCCAACACCTTCTGCACACGAATTTTGAAGATTAAATGGAGAATCAAAATATCAGGTATGTATGAAAACTTCTAAAGCATTACTACCTTTCATCATTACTTTAATTATATTGATGTGTTGATGTGTTGATTGATTGTTTTTGTTAGCGAAGATTGCGGAATCAGAGAGYCGTTGAAGCTCAATCTTGCATATCCTCTATATTTGGCAAACTCGCGATTCATTCCGTAAATGTGTAAAATATAGCTGTTAGGTTTATTTATTTATTTTCATAAAATACTTTATTCTTTATTTTGTATAAATTGCAACATCACATATCGTTGTAAGACAATTCTTTGTAATTCACAAAAGCTTTATCATTCAATGAAATCAATCATTCATACGTCTAACATGGTATCAGTTTCAAAAGCCTAGTTTTTCGATCCAACCTCTTTCGATCTAATTTTTTTTTCGTTCTACTCACAAACATGACGAACACAGATCAATCTCTTCACGAAACTCCACAGACGCAGCCAACTTATTCGGTTGTTCATGTGGAGCATACCGGTCACAGTATTACTCCGGTGGTTTTTAACGGTAAAAATTACGATGAGTGGTCTCGCTCATTTCATCTTGCGTTAATTGCCAAAGGAAAACTTGGTTATATTAATGGTTCAATTGTCAGACCATCTCCTACATCTGACAAATTTGAATCATGGACAGCCGCCAACGCTCTGGTGACGATGTGGATCTTTAACACGGTTGCACCGGCGCTGCGAAAAGAAAATTTCACTCCGACCTGAGGCCAAACAGGTTTGGATTGATATTAAAAATCGATTTTGTCAGAGCAACAAAGCTCGGATTTATTAGTTGCAAGCCGAATTGTTTGCCTGTCGACAAGGTCCTACTGAAAGTCTTATGGATTATTATGGTCGCATGACGGCAATTTGGGATGCTATACTCGAGCATGACACGATACCTTCCTGCTCTTGTAATCCTTGTGCCCGCGATTGGACGAATATCATCAATTCCAGGCGAGAAAAGAAACGGGTACGCGATTTTCTGATGGGTCTTGATGACCGTTTTTCTAATTCTCGTTCTCAAATTATTGCTCTTAATCCCCTTCCCAGTTTAGATCTTGTGTATAACCGTTTATTGCAAGATGAAGGTGTCCAAAACTTATCTTACCCCAAACCTGAGTCTGTTCCTGACCCTGTGGCATTTGCAGCTCGGGTACACGAATCGACCGTTTTGTATAGCTTGCAATCGCCCTGGTCATTTTTTTTAAGAAATGTTATAGGGTCACAGGGGAATTTCCTGAATGGTGGGAAGACCGTCTCCGCGATCGTATTTATATTAATCCGAATGATACGGATTTGAGCAACGCTACGTTTGTACCGGATATAAAAGACAGGGAAAATTGGGAACGAATCAAAGCGAAATCTGCAGGTCCTGTTGCACGCGTGAATATGGCAGCAGGCTCTAGCACGAGTAACACTGGAGGTATGTCAAATTCCAGGCCACCTTTGTCGAATCTTGATAACTTGGATTTTAATTCCATGACTCCTCAACAACTTGAGAAACTCGCTGCTCTTTGGCGGGCTAGTAACAACACCGCTGCCACCGAACCTATGACTGGTAACCTCTCATCTTTTTCTTGGATTATTGATACAGGGGCGTCGCACCATATGTCGGGTTCCCTAACCCGGTTTACCAATGTGCGTTCTATATCTCCGTTGTCAGTCGGTTTACCTAACGGTGACATCACCATCGCTACTAAAAGTGGTGATATTCGCTTGTCTTCTCGTCTTATTTTACGAAATGTTTTATATGCCGAAAATTTACAATGTAATCTTATATCTGTCTCAAGTTTGCTTCTCGACACCTCTCTAACTATTCAGTTTTCTCATAAACTATGTCTTATCCAGGACCGTTCCTCGAGGATAGTGATTGGTGCGGGTGAGCAGCACGAGGGAATGTACTATCTTCAAGGTGTCCACGAGCAGGCCATGGTTTGTTCGGTCAAATCGACTTCCAATTTCGACCTTTGGCACCATAGGTTGGGGCACCCTTCTCCACATGCTATGCGTTTTTTACCGTTTATTTCGTCCAAGGACATTAGTGCTTTTCATAATAATTCTTGTGATATTTGCCTAAGAGCAAAACAAACCCGTGTTCCTTTTTCGTTAAGTACCAACAATGCTATTTCAATTTTTCATTTAATACATTGTGACTTATGGGGTCCATATTCCGAAAATGGCTTGTGTGGGTCTCGATTTTTTTTAACGATAGTCGATGACTATTCCCGCTCTACTTGGGTTTATCTACGACACAAAAGTGACGTCAAACAAACATTATTAAATTTTTTTGCTATGATTTCTCGACAATTTGAAAAACAAATCAAAGTATTACGTAACGATAACGGCACCGAATTTGAGCCTCTTATACCGTTTTTCAAAACAAATGGCATTCTTTTTCAAACTTCTAATGTTGACACTCCGCAACAAAACGGTCGGGTCGAACGTAAAAACCGTCATATTTTAAATATCGTCCGCGCTCTTCTTTTTCAAGCCAAATTACCCATTTTCTTTTGGGGCGAATGTGTCTTAGGGGTCGTTCATTTATTAAATCGTACCCCTTCCAAAATTCTTAACGGAAAAACTCCGTATGAAATGCTTTTTAATAAACCACCAACTATGGATAATATCCGCGTCTTTGGTTGCCTAGCCTATGCGAAAAATCGTACACGAGACAAATTTATTTCACGAAGTCGAAAATGCATTTTTATTGGCTACCCTTTTGAAAAAAAAGGTTAGAAATTATACGACTTAGACACCGGTGCCTATTTTGAATCACGAGACGTTATTTTCGTTGAAAACGATTTTCCTTACCAGACCTTGAACCTCGACGATCTTGACCATGACACCTCTCCCTTTAATCAAGATCACTTAACTCCAATTGATCAAGTTGTGGTCGTACAACCACCCCCTGTTACGCCGTCCACCACTACCTCCACAACTCCGACCGTCCAACAACCCTCTACGACAGATTCTGAACTGCCTCCACCCAATAATTCGACCACCAACCAAACAACCGAACCTACAAATATGGGACGTGGGCACCGTATAAAAATTTCAAACTCAAACCTGCAAGGTTATGTTTTACAACCAGTCTGTCCCTCGTCTCACTCACTCACCGCATCGACACAACCCTCGGGTACTTGGTTCCCTATCTCTCACTATATCGACTATTCTAAATTTTCTCCTAACCACCGCATTTTTCTTTCGGCAGTGACTAAACATCACGAGCCTAGTTTTTATAAAGATGCAGTGCAGGTACCCGAATGGCGTGATGCGATGAAACTTGAACTTGAAGCTCTGGCACGCAATGATACATGGTCTCTAACGCCTCTGCCTCCAAATAAGAAGGCTATCGCTTCCAAATGGGTCTACAAAATCAAGTACAATGCGGATGGGTCCATTGAACGTTACAAAGCCCGTTTGGTGGTCATGGGGAATCGTCAAGTCGAAGGCGTCGATTATAATGAAACTTTCGCGCCTACTATCAAGTTAGTAACAGTCCGGACATTACTAGCAATCGCCGCCGCAAAGAAATGGGTCATTAACCAAATGGACGTTCATAATGCTTTTCTCCACGGCGATCTAACCGAGGAAGTTTACATGAAACCTCCACCCGGTTTTTTATCATCCGACGATACACTTGTCTGTCGCTTACAGAAATCTTTATATGGGTTACGTCAAGCTCCCCGCTGCTGGTACGCTAAACTCGCTTCCGCCCTCACAAAATATGGATTCCGGCAATGCCCCTATGATCATTCCCTTTTCTCCATTTCCCACAACGACACAGAGGTACACGTTCTTATCTATGTCGACGATCTAGTCATTTGTGGTAACAATGCTGATATGATCACAAAGTTTAAACAATATCTCAGCAATTGTTTTCATATGAAAGACTTGGGTCCTCTCAAATATTTTCTTGGTCTAGAAATAGCCCGTCACGAATCCGGCATTTTTATATCCTAAAGGAAGTATGCCCTTGACATTTTATCCGAATCTGGCTTACTTGGGTCCAAACCCGCCTCGATCCCTATGGAACCCAATCACCAACTGGACCAGTCTAAGGCCACACCCATGCTCGACCCGCAACCATATCGAAGACTTGTGGGACGCCTGGTTTATCTCACAATTACAAGACCCAAATTAATCTATTCAGTCCATATTTTAGCTCAATTTATGACGCTGCTCTCACCGTCGTCCGTTACCTTAAAAATGCGCCAGGCCAAGGCCTTCTTCTACGGTCTGACAGCGACTTGTGTCTACACGCCTATTGCGAAGCTAATTACGCGGCTTGTCCTACCACTCGCCGGTCACTCAGTGCGTACTTAGTCTTCTTGGGCTCCTCTCCCATCTCATGGAAAACTAAGAAACAACCAACCGTTGCCTTATCTTCCGCTGAGGCCGAATACCGTGCTATGACTCACACCACTTGCGAACTCAAATGGCTTAAAGGGTTGCTTGCCTTCCTCAGAATTCCACATCCGCAACCCATTCAACTAATGTGTGACAGTCAATCTGCCCTACATATTGCAAAAAATCCGGTCTTTCACGAACGCACAAAGCATATCGAAGTTGATTGTCACTTCGTTCGTGACGAGATCCTACGCGGCACAATAAAACCAAGCTATGTTCACACAAGCGCTCAACTAGAAGACATCTTTACCAAAGCTCTTGGTCGTGCCCCATTCAATGAACTCCTATCCAAGTTGGGCATTTCGTCGCTTCATGCTCCAGCTTGAGGGGGGGGGG
>VHZZ01000998.1:86994-100948 GCA_009801015.1 Silene noctiflora | reverse complement strand
ATAGTTAAGGTTACTATAACATTGGTTGTTAATATTTGTTTTATATGTTGTGTTATATTCAGTTATAGTTTAACGCTATGTTTGCATATCTCTTTGGTTAATCTTGTTCATATGTTAAGTATGATAGTCAGTTATACTACCTTACGAGTTGAATCGTGATGTTGTTCACGCGTGTTGGTAAAGTCAGTTATATTGTGCATTTGTTTGTTGGCTAGTGTTATAGATGACGGTGGTATCAGTTATATACTATCAGAATGAACTAACGCTACCTTTTGGGGATTTCTTTTTGTCTATGTTCGGGGGGGGTAGCAGAGGCAGTTGTTATACGCTCTGTTCCCCGAGTGTCGTTCGGTGTACAGTTATTGCACCGAGAGTCTGGCCAGGTCWTAGACATATAGGCARTGGTTATACGCTATACATAGTACCGTGGATGCAGTTGTTATACGATCCACACCGATGGAGGCAGTTGTTATACGCTCCGTCAGTTCAGAGGCAGTTGTTATACGCTCTGACAGTTAGAGGCAGTTGTTATACGCTCTAACGGYGTTCRTTCTATACACTATACTTGTTTAAGTGGAGGTAGTGGTTATACGCTCCGTGGTTGGTTATTCGGTTATTTCATGGTTGGTTATCATGACTGGTTACGTTGTTGTGTTGCGTTTATATCTTCATTTGTCTTTGTTTGACAGTAAGTTGATATCGAGTTTTCATGAGTATAGATGGTCTCACATGTTTACTAATTTTACATTTCAATTGTTATTGATTGTTGGTTATATTCAATTGTTGTAAACGTGACTGGGAGAGCATCTAGTTACTCCCGACTAATTGTCGACCCCCCATTCTCAGGTTGTTCAGATTGTTGCTGAACTGTTGATGCTTGCTTGGGAAATGTACGATGCGGGCTTAATAAATTGTTTAGGAGTTTGTTTCATGTTTTGAGAACCCTTGAATAATGTATTAGTTTGGCTTTGGTATAGTAGCGAACCGGATTGGTCAGGTGTTTCCTCCACTTTGACCCTTTATATCAGTGTTATAGTCTGATTACTCTTTATTTATAAGTTTTTCCCTATGTTATATAATTCGGGTTGTTACAACGTCTTAGCCTAAGACCTGGATCCAGACTCTCGGAAGGTAAACCCCTTTCCGATTCGACATGCGGTAATAATGGTCAGCACCCAAGACTCGACAATAACAAATCGAGCACCCCATTTGCTAAACTTACGAAAGTGGTGGAAGATCTAAGGTAGAAGTCAAGCATAGAGGTAGATATAAGAAAAACCTTTACGGATACGACTCTCACAAAACTTACATAAGATAGCTCATAAATGAACCTTATATGACATCTCAGGTGAATAAAGCGTAAAAAATTCATACTTACATCATTCATAAAACATATAAGTGAATAAGAAAAGAAATAGAGAAACAGAGGCTCCCAGCCGGTCTAGGGAGCCGGTTGTCGGTCAACCGACCCAGCCTTCAGTCCAAAACAAAATTTGCAAAATCATATCAAAATCCTCCCAGCCGGTCTGTGGACCGGCAGCCGGCCCACCGGCTGGGTGAACTCCCAACTTCCAAAAATCCAAACTGAAACAGAAACTTCTCAGCCAGCCTGTGTACCGGCAGCCGACCCACCGGCTGAGAATACCTGACATAACCCATTTAACATCCAACATTCAGAACCCTCCCAGCCGGCCTATGGACCGGCAGCTGGTCCACCGGCTAGGACACATCCAACATAAATTACACACTAAGTCACAGGTGCTCCTAGCCGGCTTGTGGCACTGGCAGCCCGCCTACCGGCTGGGACAACCTCAATACAGATTTCCAACAAAATGAAACAGAATATTCTCAGCCGGTCCACCGGCTGGAGACACCTGTACACGATTTGCAGCATAGAATTCACACAACATGATTTCGACTTAAAATTCTAGCATGCTCATGAGACGGAAGCTACGTATAACACGTAAAATCAGCATACAAAGCCATTCACCATTCATCAGACTCCAAATTCATGACCAAACTACCATACATACATGAAATTAATGTAATCAACACAAAACATATAAAAGATGGGACTTTTATCACTATTAAGCATGAGACTAACTCTATAACAATAATTCTCATAAGACAAACATTATAATTCATGAGTAAGACAAGAATAGAACCAAGTTATGAAATTTAGCAACTTAACCATACAAGCATCAAATTCAACTCAACTAAACACAAAATTCGGAAGTAATGTAGAGTAACCTATCACCGGTACTTGATGCTTCCTTAGTCTTCAAGAGAGTCTTCAATAATATAGCTATCTTCCTCCGGATCTTCCAAATTCTCACCTAAACACAAAATAAGATGAGTTAATTGGAGAGTTCACCCCTTAGGACACACATAGGGTTTCGATATTGGGTAAAGGGGGATAAAAATGTTGTCTTTCTTACTTACAAATAAGGAGAATTATAAGAGGAGAAGAATGGCGCGAAAATCACTTGAATTGGCTAAGAAATGAAGAAGTTATGGTGATTTTAAGCTTGGAGAGTTTTGGGTGTAACAATGGTGGAATGAGTDGWGGATGTTTGCTGAAAGTTTAGAGGAAGGGGATGATATTATGAGGGTTTGAGTGGAAAAATAGGTGTTATATGGGTCCAATTCAAACCTTGGYCCAAAACAACTCAAAATGAGTCGGATTTAGCTTAAAATACGTCTTAAGGCTACTATACACTCAGGACGGACCGTAATATTATATTTATAAATTTTATACTAAAAAATACATTTTTACCCAAAAATAAGTTTTAAAAGTAAATTAATTTAATTAAATAGCCAAATTACTTTTGAGCTTATAAATGAAAATTACAGGTGTTACACATATCATCACCAGACTCACCAAATTACCAACACCCACCACAACCGTCTCCATCCACCGGCCATAGCCACCTACGCGCAACTCATTGGCCACCTAATCCCAACGACCACCCCACAACTGTAACACCCCCCACACACCAAGGTACCTTAACAAGGCCTACCCCAATGTACAAAGTTCTACCATCTCAGTTTCCCGAGTTAGTACGCATCACAATAACCATAATGAAACAGGATTTAATACTTCAAAGAAAGAAACTACAAACTCAAAGGTTACATGTCTCAAAACCCAAAAAGGTGATAACAAATATAAAGTGACGAAACATCTATCTCTGCGGAAGCTAAACTACAATTGGTGTGACTCAGCCCGTCCAATCCTCGCAAGCTACATCAACGATCATCACCTGCTAAACAGACTGTTCACCATCCCCGAATGGATCACCACAGTTTTGAAAACATAAAACGGGGTCAGTCAACTGTATAAACAATGTAATACATCCATATCATAAGGCATAAACCAATCAAAGTAAACTGTAAAAAGCATCCTCCAAACTCCATAGTAAATAGTAACCGACTACACACCAAAGTGTGTAGCCCTGCCAGATTACCTATCACAACAGGTAATCCACACCGCCAGTGGGGACCGCAGCCGTACCACCTAAGACATGTTCATCGTAATGAGCGAACCCATATTATTAATGTGCACATCCCCCATATGACGGGAGCCGCAAGAGGCAAACATGGGGTTGGAACCATCTCCCGATAATGGTCCCACAACAATACCAATACCAACACCATAACTCAATCATACAATAGCCACAAAGATCATCACATTACATATATACTAATTACACAACCAACTGAGTAGGAAAACCCTACCCGAACAATAAATCCAAGAAAGTACAGCAAAACGGTCTAGATTGCCTCATCTACAAAGTCCTCACCTAGAATAGTATCAATCAATCAATACGACGATATACAAATGCTAAATACCCTAAAACCCCAAAACTAACCCAATTAGGGTTTGCATACATATGACCATGAGGATGAATTAACAAGATAAAGGACTTACTGTTTGGATATACACTGAAAGAGATGCAAAACCCCCAAAGACGAACCCTAGCCTTGGATTGATTAGGATAATAGAAGAAGCAGTAACGTCATTCTCTTTTTGTGAAAAGTACTCTTAAGAATGATTATGAAATGTTTTAAGTCGATAACACGCTGTTATATGCTTCTCGAATTATCTTAATCAAACCGCGGAAAAACCCGTAATGAACCGGACACTCTGTTGAGTATAAGACACCCGACCGAGGCAGACGCACTCGATCGAGTAAGCTACACTCGACCAAGATGGGGGTGTTACAAAAGGTATAATGTCATTGTAAAGGGATCTCAAAGAGAAAATTTCAGTTTTGCCAGGCTCAAGAGAGCCATCATTTCTCAAAAGATAGATTTCTCATACAGTTTATGGGAATTACAACTTTTTCTATAAATAGAAAAAGTAAATAGCCCATTTTTAGAATTAACATCTTTCATGAGATTAACATTTAAATTCACTTGTAACAAGTAACAAAAAAATTTCTGATTTGAAAAATAAGACAACTTTTGTAAACAGTAAAGCTTGAGTACAAGTCACATCTGGTGATCTTTGGTGAAAGCCAAAATCTACGGAGTACAAGTTTTAGTAGTACAATTTACAATATACTCTCTTAACAGTTTCAGACATTAATATTCCACTTTTATATATTGTTAGATATTAGTCAATAGTAAAACGTAATCAATCTTGTAGATACGATTTTAATCCATCTAATAGTTAGAAATCCAATTAACGGTCAATCTCACATAGGGCTGCACATTAAGTAGACCGGACCGACCCGGACCGGCTGGTCTGGTCCGGTCCGGTCTGGACCGAATACAATCTGGTCCGGTCTCCGGGTCCACGTAAATATTGTGACCGGTCTCCGGTCCGGTCCAAGCAAAAAAAATTACCTCAAATTACCTTAAAAAATGGAACCGGTCTGGTCCAAACCCGAAAAAAACCGGACCTAAAGGGTTCCGGTCCGGTCCGGTCCGGGTTCCCACCTAACCGGTCCGGTCTCCGGGTTTGAATTATTAGGTTGTCCGGTCCACGGTCTTTGCGGTCCGGTCCGGTCCGGGACCGGTGAACACCTCTAATCTCACATGTAAGATTCGTGCGATATTTAACTTAATGTTTTATTATATTTTCATACTTGAACGGACTAATAATGCTTGATAGTTAAAGCGAGTACTATGGGTGCAGCAACAACTTTAACTTATTTATATATTATAAGGAGTTTTAAAAGTAGTGATTCTGCCGATTATAATTTAGATAAAGGAGATGTTTGGTTATAAACAAAGTTTAATTTAGTAGGATTAACGGTTTGATATATCTAACTTTTTAATTGACACGACAATGTGCTCTGATCTCCATCCCAATTTTATTATTCTCCTTTTACTTTGCGATGGTTTAAGAAAAAAGGACAAAATACTAACAATCCTCGTTCCTACCTTTAGAATTAAAGGAGATAGGGAAATTGTTGTTGGAGGAAGTATTTAGAAGTACCTAGTCGACTAATATATGACTACTAATAAAGGCATTTTTTCGCTATCGATTATTCAAGATTTGCAAAACAAGAAGAATATACGATAATATTTGAGTTGTCTTATACTTCAAACTCTTCCCTTCTACATTGTATTAAAATACGAGTTTGCCATTCCGAGACTAATTTATGTCTCCTATTAAAGGCATCTTTTTCCGCCGTCGAGTACTCAAGATTTGCAAAAGGAGAAGTGCAAATTGTTGGTAGTTGGTACATTGTATTTGTACTAACTTGAAGATTAGCCTAACCAACAATGATTTTCATCTTCAATATGCGTGGACTTTAATTCCTCATTTTCTATACAAATGTTCCTTGTTTCACCCACATTTTTGTTCTCTTCTAGGACAATTAGGTATTACCGTTATCTGCTTTCATACAATTAACCACCATGACCCAATTATTAGGATGTTGCATCTACTTTAGTAATATGAGCCGTTTGAGATATTGACGGAATTCGCACCAAGTTAAGAACACCACATTTAGTGACTTTATCAGCTGTTTTGGTAAAAATTTACCAAGTAGAGTGATTTAATTTGGGAGTCAAAGTGATCAATCCATGACCTAAGAACCTAACAGATAGTATTTAAATGAACGACAGGAAATGCAAAGAAAAAAGATTGACACGGAGGATTTTGGTGACGTGGAAAACCCGTTGTGGGAACAACCGCGGGGGGAGACGGAATCCCACCAAATATTCACTATAACCACGATATTTAGAGCAAGTAAGTACAATGTTATTGACTGAAAGGAATGAGTTTGCTTTTTTGAATGTCACTGCATAATGCCCTTGTGATATGCCTTGGTCTTCTTGGCTTCCAGAAAAGTAGGGGTCTGTTAGGTTGACTATTTCAGCTTAAATTCTCCTCAAGTGTGTTTGTTTGCAGGTGTGCTTCTTGTCTTTGATCCACGATTCTGCTTTAGATGCATCCATTCTTTGTCTGCCACGTGTTTTGCACAAAAAAATGTAAAATTTAAGCCGACATTCAGATCCAGGCCGATGCCTAAATCAGATCACTTTAGGTTCACTTGGTTCCTCGTGAGGAGTTACCCTAAGCCGACTTTTGTATTGAGAGAAAGCTTTAAAGAGTGGAAGATTAAGTTAGAATTCAATTGCACCCCTTGATCTATGAACAATAACTAACCCTTATTAATTATATGGCAAATGGTGAGACTCAAGGTGCTTACGTGGTAGTCATCATGTAAGCCTCTCCTCGTATGACGTCATGACCTCGCGCCGAGGCATGTCGTTGAGCTGGTAACTTTTCTCCCCTAGCGCGGCCTAGAGCCGACCACATGGCCGAGGATGTACTTGGCCGACCTATACGACCTGTTTTGGTGTAGTCGACATCTATCTGAGCATAGACATTTAGATCCAGACTTGAGCCTGTTGGATCATAGGCGATCCTTTTGTAGGCTTCGTTAAGGGATTGAACCGTAAATTCATGGCCATTAATAATATAATCTCCCATTCAAATACGTACTACTTTAACCAATGGCCCTTAACTTCTTGTCAAATATATTCAAATGTTCAAATGTGGTGTCTCATTATTATAGGATTAGTACTTAATTTGTTTGATTAACTTATGATTTAATCATTTAATCGTCCAGGGTATGTCTAGGTTACATACGTACATACGTACATTGCTCACATGTCATTCTCATTTATCCTACAATTTCTAATCTTGTTTTAAATTAGTGAAATAATAATCAGTTACACAATATCATTTTCTTGGATTACAGTATGATTTGAAGTAGATACGTACATGTTAACATTTTAAAATAAATAATTACAATTTTAATCAATGATTAATCAACTTTAATAGGACGGTTTCGTACCCTAAATAATAGAGCTCCGTAATACTACCAAAATCACATGCACCAATAATTATTTGTATCTAAAATAACCTTCAAATTGCGTTATTGGCTCACTACTTAGTATATATGGGTCCATTATTATTATTTTTATTTTTATTTATTTACAAGTTATATTCTACTACGGTCATACAGTACGATGACATAAAAAGTGATCATTTTATGATAAATAACGATCATCTTATGTTAAAAAGTGACAACTACTAATTAAATAATGGTCACTTTCGAACATATATAAATTTGTCGTTGTTTATAATAAAATAATCATTTTTCCTGCACTAAACTATAAAATGACGGTATACAATAATTACTAATTATTTATATATATATATATATATTTTTTTTTAATATGATCTCTAGGCAACAAAGTAAGGGGTCTGTCACATGCATTTCATTCATACCATTTTCTCCACGATCTTCAATGCAACACCCAAATAAAATCTGATTTTAAGCGTGTATGGGTTGTATGTAATATGTACTCCCGTATAACAATTTCTTAAAGTGAATATTTGTAATAATTTTTGGTGTTGGAACTAAATGATTAGGGAACATATTTTGATATGCAATATGCACAAGTAAGTGGATTATATATTCGTTGTACTATCACCAATTTTGTATTTTCTAAACATTATAATAAAGTTACAATGTAACTCAAAAACATTACATATAAATTTAGTTAAATTTGAGTTGAAGGAAAAAAAATTAAAATGTAACTTATAAACCTTAAAAAACTCAAAAAAAAAAAAAAAAAAAATACACATAAACTCAATAACAAATGAGGTCTGAGGTACTACATCCAATGTATGTTTCTATTTCTCAATATGCACCTATGTTATAATTAGTGGCGGACTCAGGATTTTTAAAAGGAAAAGGAGCACACTTATTATATAGTCATGTATACCTTTCAATCCGCCGCTAGTTTAGTTTAGATCAAATAGTTCTAAAATTTCACTGTTTAGAAACTTTTACATGTTGATGGGTACGGTAGCTTAGACACGAGTTTCATCATATGCGGCATCTGCATGGCACAAAACTCCCAAAAACCATCGAAACATTTGTTTGGAACGAGATGCATTTACACCACAAGACCGACCGAGGGTTAGAAATGTGGAATACAATCTAAACAAACTTGTCACACAAATTGACACAATTACTAAAAGAAGAAAACCGTTAGAATGAGTCGATCAAAAAGATTGCTTTGTATGTCAATTAACACCAATCAACATCACAAACCGATTAATCATAAAACATCAATCATCAGTTTCCAATTATTCGTAGGTTTAATTAATTTAATTAAAGAAAGCAACTCTCTACTTGCTCACACAACCATCACAATCATTCTCCCTCCAATCATTATATGAGAGGGAACTCTAATCAAACCACAAATGGTAATTTTAAATAATCTCGTGTTTCCATTTTCAACCAAACAAAAATTACAGATTATATGTCACAACTGGCTAATTAGAGGTTTAGTGAGTTTAATTAAGCTCAAACTTACCAGCTAAATTCAGTCTATTTGATTTTTTCAACCCAAAACAACATCATCTTCTTCTTAAGCTACGACAATTGCTACTACACTAACACAACAAATACTTGGAACTCGTTTTACTTTCTGCTCATGTTCTTGAAAAAACGGAATTTCTGCTAATTGCCGGCGAATATTACATCGTTTTTCTTTTGTCATACTTTCTGCTGACAAATTTCGACCACAAATACAAACCATTATTCAATGGCCTCACTGATGCCAAAGGCAAATTCCAAGTTCCAGCGTAGTGAAACTTCTATTATCCGTCCATTTTATATAACTAAATCGAAATCTGCTTCTACCTTCCAATATATTGCAATTTCGGGGAATCGTGTAACAAGATTTTTACAATTGTTACAAATCCGATGTAGTGTAAATCCCCTATTATATTTCCATGAATAAGAATATGAGATCGTATCATACTAACTACATCTAATTAAGCTGTAACAATAGCAGAAAAAGAACCTGACGGCTACTTGGTTGTACAAGGGTGAAGTTAATCTATATACCCTAAGCAATCAACAATGAGGAATAATGGCTTTTGCAAGTAGGATGTATACATCTAAACTCGAGTTACCATAATGTACATCAGTAGAAAAGGAACCTGATTATACCGCCTTAATTGATGTCCTGTAACTCTGTAGCACTCTCCCTCCTTAAACCCCGAGATAACCGGCCGTTGTTGGGTAGTGAGCTCTCCAAAAACATGTAGAGGCATAATAAGCACAAGCCTGTATTAAAACAACAATACAAGTTAGTTACAAGTGACAACTATCGTAGGCAGTGTGGAACTACATATACTCCGTAGGATACTAGGTTCTAGAGACCCGCAGATTTCTGGACTAAGGACCCCATATAATCTAGTCTACTAGGACTTGAGTTCCTAGTTATCCTTCTCTGAAGCGCGTACTTCTTTTACTGTTACACGCTGCAGAAATACAGGAAGTACAAACTGATTACAAATTGTAAGAGTCCAGTAGTATGTACCAGCATAAGCAATTGTAACTCCAGAGATCATCCTTCCTAGAACTGAGAGGAAATACAAACTGATTACTACCTGAAAGCAACACATCATTTGAATGTTAGAAGTCATCAGTATGACACTGCATATGACTCAGAATTCACTCGAAAGTTGCGGGAACCTAGTTTGTTAGATAGTCAAGGGCTTGTTTGTAGCAATCTGAGAGCATAAACTCCCTTAGACGTTAAACCGCTCAAAATATAGTTATAACTTTGGGTCCCTGATTTTCGTAAGAGGACAAACATGTTTGACAAGGAACTTGATACCATAGCAGTACATCTCAATTCGCAAAATAGACATAATAGTTCAGTAGTTCAGTTAATAAGAATGCAATGATGAGCCAAGCAGCACGCAGAAAGATTTCACAGCTGATAATGATCACAATCAATAATGATTCTCAAATATCACTTTAGTCCATCTGCTAGAAATTGTCAAACAGAAGCATCTGAACATCGACACCAGTGGAGTTATAACTTAGAACTAACAAATTGCGGCTAAATTGTCCCCCTACAAGCTCTTTCCATCTCTTACCGCTCTTTAAAAGTTACTCTTTATTTTGATAATTCCAATCGCAAACAACCAATGCAAAGAAACACCATGCAATGAGCTCCACACAGTCACACACAACACAATTACTCAAACACTGCTAACAAATAATTCACGTTAAAGAGGGGTTTTTACCCTAACAAAGAGCTTCTTGTCATGGCCAGTAGCAGCAACTCGAAGAACAGACTCCGCAGCCCCAACCGTGTTTGCCAAGCATGCGAAAAAATTGTTTGCTGCGTCATGTGAGATCTGCCACTCTAATGGATCCACTGGCACCCTACATTCACACATACACCCCAATCCAAAAAAAAAAGTTAACAATGAAATTCCAACTCTTTATAATCAGGATCCCCCTCATACAACAGATCTAATCAAAATTTCCAAAGCTTACGCAGATACACAACCCTTAAAAAACAACTAACGTTCCACAAGTAAACAACAATTACCATAGTTCCTAGCCCAAGTTCCCAAGATTGTATCTTTAACTCATATTTAACATGGCATCCATACAATCCAAACCCTCTACTATGCGACAACTATCTTCCTGATAATTTTCAGACACTCATCTCCAATTCATAAAACAAAGCGTCAACAATGCCTCACACTGGCTCAACCTCCACTCGCAAATAAAGGAAGCGCGAAATTGCCAAAGGTTGAGTGAATCATTTACCTCTACTTCATCACAATCCAAACTAAAAAAACAGGACTATTTAGCTAAATCTGAAACAAGAACGATCACAAACTAGCGAACATATTCCATCACTCGAACCACATTATCCCAAAGTTCAAACTTTTCCTATAATCATAACGTGTTACACAAATCTAGTTCAAGTTCATACACTACACTACGAAGTTCAATAATTCATAAACAAGAATACGCCTAATTCATGAGAAAATCAACATAAATCACAGCAAAATACTCAAAAACAACGTAAAAACCTACGAAGTACGATCACAAATATAACTAAACTCGAACAAATTCCATCAGTGGAACAACATCATCCAAAAATTCAAACTTTTCGTATAAATCTTAACGCACTACACAAATCTAGTTCAAGTTCATACACTACACAGATCTAGTTCAAGTTCAAGTTCAAGTTCATACACTACACTAGAAAATATGATAGTACTTACACAAGGTTATACCAACTTCATGAGAAAATTAACGTAAATCACAACAAATTTCTCGAAAAGAAACAAAAAATCCTACAAATTCCGATCATTCTTAAACAATGACAAACCTAATTCACGAGAAAATCAACATAAATCACAACAAATTACTCAAAAACAAACGAAAAACCTACAAATTCATATCATTCTAAAACAATAACAAACCTAATTAATTCTAAAATCAACGAAAATCACAACAAAATACTGAAAAACAACAAAAATAATAGAAATTGAAAGAAAAAGAAACGAACGTGATGTTAAGATGGCGAAAGAGAAGACCGAGAATGGCGAGCGAAGAGAGAATAACGAGGAAGACGTCGGAAAGAAGAGAGAGAAAAGAGGAATTGCGAAAAGAGCAATGGTAGTAAATTAGGGTTCCACTGATGAACATCACCATAGCCTTTCCCCCTTTTCCTTGTTGTTCTTGTTGTTGTTGACGAATATCTTCATCTTCTTCTTCCATGATTTTCTCCTTTTTTGTTTTCTGGGTTTGTTGATCGTTTTCAGCTTTTCTGGATTGGCAGTTAGAAGTTGTTGTCGTTTGTTCCTTTTTGGCGGCCGTTTCTAGAACCCGACTCGATAAGATTGACCCGGGCGAATTTGAAACCGACTTGTGACGAAATCTAGATGACTATATAAGCACATAGGTTAACTTGACTCGGGTTTTGTTAGACTTGTAAACGATTGGACCCAAATGGCCAAAACCAATGACTTGAAAATGACGGTCCCTACCTTATCCAATCCTAAGTAACCCAACTCAAAATGACATATCCCAACTTCTAGTAACCTAAATACTATTAACAATATTCCTACCAACAATACAAATATCAGCAAATCAAATGACTCAATCATAAGGCTATCAATCACTCCCTAAAATCAAGCAATCAAAGATGATTTCTCATTGTAAATATATGATGTTTTTATTGTGTATATTCTCAGTGTAAAGGCTCATTCTATTAGCCTAATTTAAATACCCTTCTCCCTATATATATGCTGTACAAATCATTCTTTATATCTATCAAATAATCATATAACCAAAGTCTCATATGGTATCAAGGAGTCTGTCACGATCCGCCAAAACCCATCTTCATCCTCATCGCCAACTCTTCAAACGATCCACCAACTCCAAAACCAGACCACCCATCACCATGACAAACCATGACACCATCTTCCCTAACCCACATGAAACCACCGCACCACTCACATCTCTGAACCTCAACCACTGCGTCAAACTAACGCCCCTAAACTACACATCCTGGCACTTCCAATTGACCCACACCCTCTTTGGATACAGCCTGCTAGGCTTCCTCGATGGCACCAACCCGTCACCCTCACCTACCCTGGCCAGTGATGACAACACTGAAAAACCAAACCCAACTTACTTCACATGGCTAAAACAAGACGGCCTAATATTGGGTGCTCTCATGGGCACCTTATCTTCGGCTGTTCAAGCCTTAATTGTCCGAGCAACCACCTCGAAAGAGGCTTGGGACATCTTAGCGTGCACCTATGCAAACCCCTCACGCGTTCATATATTGCAAATAAAAGACCGTCTTGACTCGATCGTCAAAACCACCGATCAGTCCATCACTGATTACATGAATGTCATGAAAGCTTGTATTGATCAACTTGTTTTAATGGGCAAATACTAGATCCGAAAGACATTGTATCCAAGGTCCTCAAAGGCCTTGATTACAATCTCTACAAACCCATCATGGACACTGTTCGTGCCCGTGACAACCCTATCACGTTTGAAGCACCTCACGAAAAACTGCTTCAACACGAACTCCTACTAAAACAACAACCATCCACTGATGTTTTTCACCCTACTACTAACCCTGCCTACCGTAACCACAATCAGTACCGTAGCAACTATGGCAACCAAAGGACCAACACACCTGTCTACAACAACCAAAACCCTCGTCCACAAACAAACAGCAACCCCAACCCTAGTCCCTTTAAGGGTCGTTGTCAATGGTGTCGACAAGTCGGCCATGTCATAGCCGACTGTACATTATTTCGCAAATTGTTTCCAACAATTATTTTCCCTAAACCACCAACCAGGCAGCAACACACCCAACCGCAATGTAACACCCCCATTTATATAGGAGCCTTTAGCAAGACATTCCCACATAAATGAGACTGTTACCATCTCGGTTTCCCGAGGTAGTGAATAACAAAGTAAAACAAACCAAAGTACTTTATATAAAAACTGATTAAATTTAAACTTTACATGATACCATTACTATACAACGGAAATAAAATTACAACTGAAGTCTTCTAATTATGTGATCTAATTCTAAGTCGGTCTTCCAAGTCCTCACGTCATCCCATGCTATA
>VHZZ01000998.1:58017-78494 GCA_009801015.1 Silene noctiflora | reverse complement strand
ATATAAATCTACTTAAATAAACAATTCATTTGAAATACATTTATAAAGACGTATTTTGACTTGTGTTGACCATTGCTAAAATCCGGGTTATTACACGCAAGCCCACACTGCTACCCATGGCACCACCGCACCGAATCCCAACTACCTCCTCGACAGTGGGGCCTCCAACCATGTTACTCATGATCTTGACACTCTCGTCTTTCATTCACCCTACCTTGGCTCCGATGATCTAATTATTGGAGATGGTTCTACTCTCGATATTGCTAATATAGGTTCTTTCGCTTTACCTTTCTCGTCTCTTAAATTTACTAATGTTTTACATGTACCCAAAATATCGCGTAATATTTTATCTATATCGCAACTATGTCGTGACAATAATGCTTATGTTATTTTCTCCTCCTCTTCTTTTGTTATAAAGGCAATATCGACGGGAGCAACTCTACTCAAGGGCTACGCTAGGAATGGCATCTACGAAGTGAGTCCGCTGCAACCAACCGTGTACTCTACTCAACGGGCTCAACTTCGATTTCATGGTATCATAAATTAGGCCACCCAAATTGTGATGTAATGAAAATTATCAATAAAAATTTATCATTTAACATGTCTAATTTCTCCTACTGTGAATCTTGTTAAATAAGCAAGAGCAAGAAATTACCATTTGCAACGTCATCATTTAAAACCAACGAACCACTTGAATTAATTTACTCCGACCTATGGACTAGCCCGGTATACTCACGCGAAAAATACAAATACTACATAGTCTTTGTAGACCACTTTAGTGAATATATATGGCCTTTTCCACTTAAACAAAAATTCGAAACAACCCAAGTGTTTATTCGGTTCAAAGCATTAGTGGAAATTTTTTTCAAGAAACGAATCCGTCAATTTTTCTCCGACAATGGAGGCGAATTTCAAAAATTAAATCCAATCTTACTCGACAATGGTATAAGCCATTTTACCTCTCTGACTCATACCCCGGAACATAATGGTTATGCCGAACGTAGACACCGTCACATCGTTGAAACAGGCCTAGCACTTTTATCTTATGCGAGCCTACCCACCACTTTTTGGCCATTTGCATTTAGTACAGCAACGTATCTCATAAATCGACTACCTACTAAAACGCTTCAAGGCCACACACCATACTACAAAATGCATAATTCTCTTCCTGACTATACTAAGCTACACAATTTTGGGTGTCTTTGCTACCCATGGTTAAGACCGTATGCAAAACACAAGCTCAAATATCGATCTACCCCTTGCATCTTTGTTGGATATTCATCCACACAAAGTGCATTCCACTGTTTTGATCCCAAAACCAATCGTCTATATACCTCACGCCATGTTAAATTTATCGAAGATGAATTTCCATATCCACGCCTTTTCAAAACAATACCTCCCTCATCCATGGACACCAATCCAGACGCTTGGTGCCCCCTTGTCCTTCCCATCCTTCCCGCTACAGCTCCCAACACCACACTACCTATTACCCCAACCATTCCCAAAACCCGTCATCCAATCACTCAAGTTTACACCCGACGCCAGAAACTCATGCCATCTCCCTCCTCACCTGCCCCTCGCGATAACCCCTCAACACTTGGTCCGTCCTCTGCCCAAAACCCTTCGTTCACTCTCCCTCTCACTAATGGCTCTAATCCCTCTGTCCAAAAACAAAAGCCACCCCCACCAAATCGTCAAATTGTAACACGACTCGACAACAATATACGAAAATCAAACCCAAAATATGCCAACCTTGCCCTTGCTTCCGCCACTAGTCATACCTTACCAACAACTGTTAAACAAGCCTTAATTTCGCCTCAATGGCGAACCGCTATGCAGGATGAATTTCAAGCGCTCAAACGAAATAAAACGTGGACATTAGTCCCTAAAACCCCATTCCAAAATGTAATAGGATGTAAATGGGTCTATCGAATTAAATATAATCTCGATGGCACACTCAAACAACACAAAGCCCGACTAGTTGCAAAAGGTTTTAACCAGCGTCCAGGAATAGATTACACCGAAACATTCAGTCCGGTTGTAAAACCAACGACGGTTCGTCTAATCCTGTCACTAGCCGTCACTAACTCTTGGCCGTTACGTCAACTAGACGTGAACAATGCGTTCCTACAAGGCAATTTGACTAACAATGTTTACATGACTCAACCCCAAGGCTTCATAGATGCCTCTAAACCCGACCACGTCTGTAAATTAAACAAGGCGATTTATGGTCTAAAACAAGCTCCTCGAGCTTGGTATACCGAGCTCAAAACATACCTAGTTCAATATGGCTTTAAACAATCCATTTCCGACTCATCTCTATTTATTCTCAATACCAAAACAACCAATATTTATATGCTCGTCTATGTTGATGATATTATTATTACTGGTCCAAACCAAAACCACTTACAACAATTTGTGACCCAGTTATCCCACCGTTTTTCGTTAAAAGACCTTGGGCCGCTATCTTATTTTCTAGGAATCGAAGTCACACCTAATGCCCTTAGACTTCACCTTAATCAATCTAAATATATACATGACTTGTTAGTTGAATACAACATGTCTAATTCCAAACCAAATACAATCCCTATGGCCACCGGACCACATCTTATTAGAGAGGACAATAAGCCAATTCACGATCAATCGAACTTTCGAGCTATTGTAGGGAGCCTACAATATCTCTCACTCACTCGACCTGACATTGCCTTCACTGTCAACCGCTTAGCACAATTTCTACATCATCCCACTTCTACACACTGGTCAGCCCTAAAACGTCTTCTTCGCTATCTTCAAGGCACTCAAACCCACGATATTCAGCTCTATCGCAACACCCCTCTCTGTCTTCATGCGTTCTGCGATGCTGACTTCGCTGGAGATAAAGACACTTACACCTCAACAACTGGTTACATAGTTTACCTTGGCAGAAATCCGATCTCTTGGTCCTCTAAAAAGCAACGAGGACTTGCTCTTTCTACAACAGAGGCTGAATTTCGTGCTCTAGCCGCTGTCACCACAAAAACTCTTTGGCTACGAAACCTACTCACCGAGCTCAATATAGCCATCACAAAACCCCTAGCTCTATACTGTGATAACATGTCGGCAACGCTCTATGCTAAGAATCCAGTTTTTCATTCCAGAATGAAGCATATGGCTCTCTCTTTCCACTTTGATCGTGAACAACTTCAACTTGGCCACATTCGTATCCAACACGTTGCAAGCAAAGATCAACTGGCCGATGCTCTCACCAAACCAATTCACAAACAACGCTTCAAAGAACTGCGAGACAAGATTGGCCTTCTTCCTTCGACGTCCATCTTGAGGGGGCGTATTAACAATATTCCTACCAATAATACAAATATCGGCAAATCAAATGACTCAATCACAAGACTATCAATCACTCCCTAAAATCAAGCAATCAAAGATGCTTTCTCATTGTAAATATAGGATGTTTTTATTGTGTATATTCTCAGTGTAAAGGCTCCTTCTATTAGCCTAATTTAGCTACCCTTCTCCCTATATATATGCTCTACAAATCATTCTTTATATCTATTAAATAATCATATAACCAAAGCCTCAACATGGATTAGACCTAAATTGTCCTTGAGTAACCATGATTTCTTCACTTAGCTTCTTTTACGAAGTCATAAGTTTCAATTAATTTCGAGGGTAAGTTGACAGACGGGTTACGATCTGGTGGAGTTATTTTTTGATAGAGTTGGCAGAGTTGATTATATCGAGTTATTTTTTTATGTAGACAATTATCAACTCTACTAGATCCTAAATACGTTAACAAAAGCTCTTTCTAAATTCGAAAATCTGCAAAATGATCTCCTTTTAATAATCTTTTTTTTCTTCTTTTTTTCAAGTTGTCAACATATACAAGACAAAGTTAAACACAATAACTTCAATTATTCTTAAGAAAAATGAATGAAAAAACAGACAAGGTCTGAGTTATTAGTACATTTATTCCAAACTTATGTTTCTGCAAATACAAACCCATCAATGCAGACACTTGACTACTTGAGAGTCAGTAAGAGTTGCAGGTGAACAAAGAAACACATGATAAGAAACTGTACAGTATATGTACACAGTAAACAAACAACATTAGACTGTCGAATTTCGACCAGATTCTGTTGAAATTCAGTCAGAGTAAGCTTGTCACGGTAGACGGAATAACAGGTAGCTCTTTTGATGGCACCCGCTGACACCCTTTGCAGCGACTATGCTACGCTTGATCCTGTGTCGAGTCCTCTGCTTCTGCATGTCAAACATCGAAATCTAGGCTTAACAGGCATTCTCCCAGGACAGTAAAGACAGGATTGTTCAAATGTGAAGCACGAAATGTATCGTAGGCTTAACAGGAAGTGTTCAGAGAGGAATAAAGGGCATAAGAGGTATTGAGATAAGCAAGAAATTCACCGGTTAGTGACTCGTAGCGAGCAACAATCTGCTTTGCATAAGAGAATCTTTTTAACTCGGGAAGATGAGATTTTATACAGAAGAGAAATGCTTCCTTTTGTTTTTCGGTGCCTATGTCGAAAAGTTTCTGGACTACGTAATTTGCAAACTGATCCTTCATCAACATCTGAAATAACAAGAGGAAAGTAAGGAGACACAAGGACACAAATGTCAACTACGCCTTGAATTCTTACGCTTGCATGAAACAATCGCGCACTAAGGAGGTTAAATGTACGACTCTTGCAACTATGTCTAGTGTGAACTGCGAAGAAAGGCTGTTTCTGGATGACCCATATCTTCGCAGTTCACACTAGACCTAGTTGAAAGAGTCGTAGATCTTTTTAAAAACTTACCAACAAAGAATCATGGTTGTCAGGCCCGGAAATGAATTCCTCAATTATCAGATCACGCTCTGAAGCATCACCATGTTTCAAGCATTTCTCGACAACATTGGATGCAAACTTGAGCTGACTCATTTGCATGAATTTACCAGCCAACTTCTTGATAATTTGGCTTCTTTCATGGGGCTTCCCCATCTCGAGAATGTGCTGAAAAGAGGTTAAAAATAGAGATATATATGAACACTACTATCCGAGAGAAAAATGAAGATAAACTGATCTCCCAACAAGTGGTAAGAACGTAAGAAAACAGACGAATGAACACACCATATGAATTGTTTCCACATGATCCATAATGAAATTGTGTCGAAAGTTGTAAAAAGCATGGTAGCAGTGGAAAGAAAATTGACCTGAGTAACATAATTGCCATAAGGATCTTGAGCAAGCATACATGTGGATTCCATGATTTCGCCAACTATGGACTGATTTATTTGCTCATCCGAACAATGCTCGAGAACTCTCTATATACACAGATAATCAAATTAACCTCAGACGAAGTTGAAAGGACAGTAAATCAAGCAAACAACCATACAGGCAAAAGTCGGAAGTTACCTGAATGACACGACAACCATAAGGATGAGAAGAAAGTGCTGAAACTTGACCGAAAAAGGAAGAAATAATAAATCCGATTTTATTTGCAGGAATAGATTCGATACACTTCTGTATGACATGATTTCCATTCTGGTCATGTACACATCTCATAACATGACCATCTAGCTCTTGTACAAGCGTGACCTTCTGTTCAAGCTCAATAACCTCCAGGGCCTACACAAGAAAAACAGATGATCAGTAAGCATTTTTCACGGAAATCTCAAACAAGGGTAACATGATAACAGTGTCTCAAAGGGTCCCTTCAATGGTGATGTAAGGGGGTCGGATGAATGCCCTTTTCCCCCTATGTTAAAAGCACGAATACATTTCCACAAAGTTCAGCTGAATCAATGCCTCTGAACCTCAGATAACTCTAAGCCGTGTCCATACGCTGTCCAGAGACTTAGTAGTATTGGAAAAACTTTTGATACTCCGAATTGATTAAAGTAGAAGCCTTGGAACTGATAAACACTATCCAAATACGAGCTAATACCTTCTGGATCACACGACAGCCATACATTTGGAGGCTTAAGCTCAAAACCTGTCCAGTAAGAAGCTCGCCGAGCTGTCTCCTATGTTCAAGAGTTCCATGATCAAAGAACTGTTATGATAGAGCAAACATGAAATAGAAGTTAAATCATCTATAAATAGAAATTAAAGACACAATTCGAACTCAAATGTCAAGTGTGCACCTTCTGAATAACATAATTTCCAAATACGTCAGTCATTAACTTTAAAGCATATGGAAGAACCTCCTTGAAAACTGAATCCTTTTCATCGCTGCTGCAATGTTCCAACTTTTGTTGAATAAATCGACTACCATGTTGATCCGTGCTGCAGGTGGACATTAACTACCGTGAATCAACTGTTATTTCAAGAGTCACGACTAACGGACTAAGTGATTCTCTTACTCTTGATAAAATGGTTATCACGCTAACTAATTGTACGATTGTCTTATAAGTGACTTGCTGCAAAAATAAAAGATGATCTAAAACTACCTGAACTCGACAATCTGCCCAGAAATGTCTGATAATTCAAGCTTCTTGGAACTGCTAGATTTAAGCAGCTCAAGAAAGGAATTCCTTTTGGAATCATCAGAATTTTCGGATATCCTCTGCCCTTTCCAACAAGATAATGCAGACGGAATTCGAGAAGAGTGCTCGGACGCAATGAGATCATTCCTGAGACCTGGATGATTAATCCCAGATATTGGGGATCCAAGTACTGCAGGTGAAGGCGCGGCAAATTGTGGTACTACTACACTTGGGGGATAACCATAGTAACTGCTTGGAGGATATCCATAGTAATTGACCCCACTGTGAGACCCGTGTATCGAAGGGGACGTGCTCAAATTTCCAGTAGCAGGATGACTAAATTCTTTATAACCTGTCAAAGATGGCACATCGGCATCTTTCTGCTGAACAGCAGGCTGTGCTTCCTGAATACCAGGCGGCATGTATCGTCCTTGAACCGGACCCATAAAAGGTCGTAGAACAAATGCATTTTGCATGTGGGGTTTCGTCGTATACATCATTTGACTTCTGTATGGATTAATCTCCCCTGACATAGGCTCCATAGGTACCTTCATGAAGTTCATTTGTAAATGTTGTGCATCATTATGTATATAGCCACCTAAAGGAGGAGGATGAAGACCGGAATTTGTACTGAAGCCACCAACGGAAAATTGCGGGTTAGGAAACCCTGCTGGTAGTAGACCTGGATGAACAAGGTTTGCGGAATTCATATGGGCTGCTGTAGTTGCGTATAGTGGTGGTACAACTCCTGGGCTATGCATGACAGGATGCATTCCCGGCAACTTTTGGTAGACAGTGGCGTACTTCTCCATCCCATGATTTAGACCGTATAATCCTTGAGGAATCACATGGTGTTGAGATCCAATAGCTTGAAATCTTCCATTTTGATCATGTAAGTGCAAATTATCAAGTCTCCTCTGGTTATCTTCTGTTACTAAACCAGTGGAAACATCTAATGATTTCATCCTAGACTCCATTACAGAAATATCCGGTCGAATGTTACTTTGGGTTGACTCTTCATTTTCCAAATCAGCATTTTTAGGGCTAGGAGAAACAGCAGCAGGAATACCAGTACAGGTCACAGAAGTTGACACCGTCTCAGTGACATGACGATTCTCCCTTTCAACAGGTTTCGTAAATCCAGGAGGACCCGCCTGAGGGAGGGCTCCCTAAAAGCACCAAGGAAAAAGAGGGAAACCAAGCGGAAGTGTTATACAGGACGGACACTCTACAATAAAACAGAAGATGCAAATTCACTTACAATATATGACGACATAAGTTCGTCATATGTGCCAAATATCTATATCAGATTAGGGCTAGTCTCATAATATAGGACCATTCCATAGGAGAGTATATAAACACACCTTTAATAGATCAATAGCACATGTATCATGACCAGCTGCAGAAATTTGGTTCTGATCACTGGAAGTCTGATTGGATGACATGTCTTCTTCAGGCTCTTCCTTGTGAGTAGCCAGCAAACCATCAGCTATTGATATCTTCTTAACACCAGCGTCTCTGATAAGTCGCAGTAAATGACGATTCTCTTGTGATATTATAGGAGGAGGAAGTCTCGGGTTTAAATTAACATGGGAATAATAATATGCAATGTACGATGGATCTGAGCGCATAAGGTCCTCAGAATCACAGTCCGGGAATTCACTCCTGGAATTTGTTATGCTCGGGTTCTTTTGATCCATAAAAGTCCGTAAGGCAGCAATGGAACCATCCACAGTTGGTGGAGCGCTACCACTTCTGGCAGGCCCCATCCGATTTTGTTCTTCAATGACAACACTCTCGTTCAGAAACTTGGTAAATCCCTCCTGATTAGAAGCATTACTGAAAGGTGATGAAAATAGAGCCGGGTCCACAGAGGTTAGCCATTTCTTGGGATCGCGAGTCTCTAACATCCTGATTGGACTCTCGGTCGTCATAGTTAATCCTTCTGTACACTTTATGCAGCAGCTTTTTCAATCATCTGAATTTTGTGAGAGAATATAAACTTTCTGTGATTCTCTCAAAAGAATTCATAGATACGTACAACAACTAAGAATTTTACCTCGAGTCAAAATGTCCATAAGATATAATTTTACTGAGTAACAAGTAACAACTAACAAAAAGGTTACATACAGAAGTCAAGACCACGGGCCTCTCAACGAGTGATAAAAAGACCGAAAATGTCTTATAGACTAGTGGTTAAGATGTCTGAGGTTCAAATCGCCTCTCCCCTATGTTGTACGGCCCTTCTGACTCATTTTACCAAAAAAAAAAAGACGGATAGAATTACTACTCTTCCCCTGTAATTGTATTGCCATTGGAACTCAAAGGCAAATTTGATAACCACAACAGAAAGTAACAGTAGTAAGAATAAACTTACAGGGTTCGGTAGACGGTAATGAAGGCAGGGGCTCAAATACAGATATGCATATGGACATCATTCTCAATTCATTTTTAAGCACAAAGACCGACTAGTAAACGTAAACTTTACCAGCTTAGCTAGCTAACATCCCGACCCCTCCGTAGTCCATATCGGCTTATACTACAATCAGACATCATAATCCATGCAATTTGACTCAACAACAATCAAAGTTGGTACATGGACAAATAAAATAACACCATAACACAAGCAAAAGACCAACATCTTAACATAATAATACAATGATTATCCATCAACTGTTTGTATACAAAATAACTAACATTTTACATTTTACGATATACTCCCTCCGTCTTAATCATTTGTTTGCCTTTGATTAAATTAGCCCCTCACAATGAATACAAAGGTAAAGAAATAGCTGAGACGGAAAGAGTATACCAATCACACAACAAATTCATTCATTACCACAAAATTGCAACTTTTTTTACATTTTTGTCAACGCTCTTCTTATAAAACTCAATCCAAAACAAAAGTTGACAAAATAACAAAATAACAAAAAAAAACTCACCTACCCACCAAAAAGGGTAAAAATACTTGCCACAAAAGTCAGTAAAAACCAAAGTTTCTAAGAAAATATGAAAAGGGCACCTGAATTTTGATCAAATTAATACAAAAATTACCTCAATCTTCATAATCAATGAACAAAAAGATAAGATAATAAATGAAGAAATAATTTCTTGATCAAAATTACCAAGTACCCTTTGATGAAAAACTTTAATCACAATATATATAGTTTGAAGATTTCTATATTGTTTTGGTACTAAAAAATTCAAAAAAAATGTAGAGTAGATTAAATAATTAAATAATAAACAGTAAGTTGTAGTATTATATTAGTAGAAGCCAAATAAAGTCTTACACGTCACGAAATGTATGTATGCATTACCATTAAAATTTATATATTCATGATTCATTGATTCCTTCTTCTCTCTTGTGAGCTTAAAAGTCAATATACTCGAATCTATTATTTGTCGCTTCGGGAAAAAAAAAAAAAAAAAAAAAAAAAACAGTTACGTAAAAAGTCTAATTTAGGTGTCATGTTTAATTTAATTTATTAATGATGTGATTTGTTTGTTAGTTTAGAAGTGTATAGAACAATCCCATGCAAAACTGCAAAAGTAAGATTATGTAATAATGTAGTAATAAGTTTATCCTTAAGTCTTAAATGTTTGTGTATGTTTTCTTCATTATTACTCAAGAGGAGTGGTGATCTTGACGTGAAGAATAAGAGACAAAACTCATGTGGGTGTAAGAACGACCACGTCTTTATTATGCGTTGTTTGCTGGTTACTACGTATGTATGACAGTCTAAGGCTTATTTGGTGCATACCTGGTAAAAAAATAGTAGAGGATGCTCCTGGTATCATCCGAAAATAAAAAAATCAATATTTGTGTGAGAATTTTAATCTTATGTGGTGGCGGTACTGGCAAAGGGGATGGCAACGGCGGGGGTTAAGATAGGCTCATTGCTGCAGAAGGAAAATTTGTGCCGGCAAATGTAAGGAGTTCCAAATCTTGAACATGGCTTTTCAAGTAATTGAGGGGGTTCTGTTAGGATATATAATTGAACCCATCACTTTTCCATAGACTTGGCTGTGGCCTGCGGGTTATAGGACGCAAGTCGTGTTGAAGAGTTGGTCAGAGTTGCAGAGTGTAGGAGTGTCGAACATGGATGTAGTTGTTGTCCATGTAAGTGTTGTGGCAAGTCAAAATATCAGAATTTCAATACAATCTAAATCAAATGTTGGGTCGTCGTAGTACCTGACAATGTGTCGTTAGTCATTACATGACCAGTTATAGTATTTGCTCGAAATGAAGTACTCCGTATCATATATGGCATGTCAGAGTGCCGAAGTATCAGTCAAATGAAGTGTCGAAATTAGCTAATTTGCCATCATATTACAAGCCAACGATCCAAGCAAATGGAACATAGTCCTTTAAGTTACTGTCTCATGGACTCATGGACTCATGGACTATCTACATTTGACTGAATTTACTCGAAATCTTGAGTAAGACAAACACAGTGATCAACAAACACATTACATGAACTGCAAGAGCAGTTCCATACACTGGCAGAAAGGATACACCGTGTCACTTAAGGCATGCATTTTTATGCCTTGGTCTTGTTTGTGTGATTATTATGTAAGTTTGATCCTTCGTAGACGAATATACACTTTCCATTATGTAACACTACTACAAACGGTGCTATGAATATCACATATCATATACAGTTCTGAATGTCGGGTTACGAGAAACGTGACTAGTAACCCAACCAAGTCGATGGGATTAGCTGAAATCTGGACTTAGCACAAGACAGTAGATCATAGTAGTCGTGATGGGTGAGGCAATCCCGATAATCAGTCAAAATCTTGTCAAAAATTCTCCACGACACTTTGTTTGATCTTGAAAATGGAAAGGGGAGAAATACCTGAGAAATCAATATGAATGACAAGCATGTTACTTTTGCCCTGAAAATTCCAGAATAATAATCCTGTTAATAAGATAACAGTATATAGATCACACGACGAAACAGATCCTTACATTTCCCTCTAGTGCCAAACGTTTTAGTAAATGAAAAGACTTCTCGTTTTCCTCTAAATTGTCGATAACAGCTAACCAGATCAGGGAAGCAAGTTCATCCGCCTTATCTTTTGAGAATCCACATGCTATGAATTGATCTGCCATGAAAACAGCAATTGTTTGGATATGCAGAGGATTTCAAACTAACGTAAATGCATTATGAACCTACACACCGAATTTGTCAACAAAACTTAATTACTGTAAAATGTAAATAATATCTACTCAGTTCCTTTTTTTAGTAAAGGGAGCCATAACGGCAGGTTGATGTTGGCGGTTTTTAACCAATATCAGATCATTAGAAGCACCACTTAATAACCTTATCTGACATTTGCGATCTACACGACTATGCTACCAATGAGTCTAATTGTTAGGAACATAAGTTGCCTTGCTCATTTACAGGATTAAGTGAGTATTGATAAAATAGTGACCAAGCATTTTCTAAGTTTGAATTATATTTTATAGCTTGCCGCCATTGATCACAAACAAAGTACAGGGATTAGGAAGGAAAATAAAGATCTATAAAGTGTACCTATAATTGTTCCATGAAGTATTGTAGAAGGGGGAGGCATTGTCGAAATTTCAAGCTGTTCCTTCAGAAAAAGATAAGTGTGGCCAACAATCTCATTTCTCTCAACATCTGAGGAACTGATGTATCTACTGACGTACAAAGCTGTAAATCTCCTGCACACATCAGATACCAATCAAAATCTATAGTTTCAGTTTTTAACGTTCAAGCACCAAAATCCCAGTCAAATAACATGATAACCTAGAGAGAAAACAGAACCATGCGGGAACTGTAAGAATAAAGACATGCAGTAGCATATACGTCCTTGCTGTAAAGAGGCAGTGAGTCTTGCATGAGACAGTACATGTGAAACAAACCCAAATCTGATGTCTTCCTTTTTTAATTATCGTGTCAAGGGTTTGTATCGAACTATCAATTGTAAGACTGTCTCATATTATAAGAATGTGTCGGAGAGAGTACACACATAAACTATTCTTTTGTTACTTTAATCTCATAATTATTATCTCCTCCTGATCCAAGTTTCAGGCCGCTCTAACATGTCGTGGTTTTGTTATCGAGATGAATATGCTCAAAGTTTTGTGTGTTCACGAAGCAAGTATAGATGCAAGCCTTAAATCATATTTCAGTTTTATGCACCGAAGAGATACCTTTTACTCAAACCCCGGGGAATTGGCCCTGGCCACCCTTTTGCCAGGCTAGCAAAAGGATATGTCTTCACAAGAGCAGCTTGCCATAGGTACTCCCCTTTGAACAAATTCGCCCAATGCTTTTTGACACAAGATAATTTAGACCAGTCGGTGGCAGGTACTCGGATAAATATCTCAACTAACAAATGATCAGGTAGATTCCCAAATGGATTCTCATATAAAGTTTCACTCTCACGATCAGTAGTCATCAGCTGTCTGCAATAGGCTTAGATTGATACCATCTTCAATGATGCAACAAAACCATAAGAAATTCAGATTATGTCATTTAAAAATTAGAGAAGATAAAGACATGGCCACGAAGTTTACGTAACTATAGAATAAATAAAGTCCCTTTTAAAATCTAGTTTTCTGAAATTACTCCCTTATAAAAAAAAATTACTCCCTTAAGATGCATTTTTATCAAAAATTGCTTCAAAACTCCAACTTGAGTTACTTATTTTGTTTGTTTATGAACTTATTCCGTTTGTGTCTTAGCCAATTTATACTTTAAAAGGTATAGCAATGGAGGATAAGTTCAAAAACATACGGAATAAGTCACCTAAATTGGAGTTTTGAAGCAATTTTTGATAAAAGTGCATCTTAAGGGTAATCTTAGAAAAAAATTATATAAGGAAGTAGTTTTAAAAAACTGGATTTTAAAAGGGAGTTATTTTTAATTTACTCTAGTCAGCATAAGCAATAATGGAAATAGATGTGTCTGCAGCATCAAGGATTGATAGTAGCAACACGCAAGCCATATCAGTCCTTCAATGGTATAGGTCGAACAAGTCTCTAAAATTCAAAGTTTTAACTTTTTAAGCAAAAATTCCCAGAAAATACAGACCTTCCTGCTCAACTTTGGAACACCACCTGCTAACAAAGATGAACATCTAAGAAGCCAGGAACCAAAAGCCTCCATCTACACCTAAGTTATGGCTTTGCTCCAACAGTTGCAACAGAGGCCGGTCTAATGCAAAAATTAGGTAAAACCACAGATTTCTCCTTCTAATTAGATTATAACTCCTGACAAATAAGATGATCGCCTGATGGGATGAACTACAACAGTCCCACAGAATATCTTGACATTAAACCTAGAAAGTTGAAATCCACTCATTGATCAATGAATGCAGCAGAGTTCTTACTTGTTGGTCACTGAGGCCAAAAGGTACCCAACAACAACAACAACAAAAACAAAAACAAAAACATTGCCTCAATGGTCCGTGCTTGTGGCAGGGTGATCAATGATGGGTGGTTGGACGTAAGCAACTTTAACCACTGGGGGTTCAAAAAAACAAAGAGGAGGTTTTGGGATGACCTCTAATGAAAATTGCATCCTAAAATGCAAAGAAAGAACATTGAAAATGTAAGTGGACTTCTCAAAATCTAACCCTGACAGTCGTGAGAAGAAAAAACAACTACTACTACTTCTACTACTATGGAGCATGAACTTGGTTTTTTCTTAGATGTTTGCTGATTTTAGCTTGAGTCATTGTTCACAAAGTTTGAGTATATTAATACTCCACTAGTATTTATGTGATGTTTTCAAAGCAATAGGCAAAAAATGTCAATAATAGGTGAATAATACCTAAATATTGGTTAGTAATTACCCACCTCCTCTTAGCGTGATGTTGTGTTACTCCGACTCTTCGACACGGTGTATGGCGTCGTGTCTGACATGTCTCGGCTTGTCGGATAAGCGAAGTTTTCTATTTTGTTGTCTAGAGTAAAGTATCGAAGTGTCGTGTCGGACATGCGACACGGACATAGGATGTATTAACCTCATATGATGAGAGTAATAATTCCCAACCACCCCCTTCATCCTACCCTTCCCCACTCCATATTAACCCTTTCACCATCATTTTTTTCTTCCTTTTCTCCATTGTTTTGAACTTTAAAACCCTAAAACTACTAACCCCCATTACAATCAGCCCTAAAAGTAAAATCAACACCCAATTCCATCATTATTCCTCGTACCCCGCTTTTTTATAACTAAACAAGTACCCAGAAAATTTAACTAAACATAAAACCACACCAAAAAAAAAAACAAATATAATTGACCCAGAAACCGTAACGATAATTGACCCAGAAACCGTAACGATAACAGCATAATTAACACTTAATCCAATTCAACATCTGCAAGTACTAGCAATTAACCGACCAAAAATCACTGCATAAGTTGCTCAAAGATGAATCTTTTTAAATCACTGCATAAGTTGTCCTTTCTATTTTAGAATTGCTGAGCAACTTGATTCAACACACCTAATTTGGTCCATTTGACATCTTATAATTGACCGCCTCCTCTTTTCTTTGTCTTTGTGCCAAAACCAAAGGACAATTGACCGGGACGGAGGGAGTATAGGGCATGAACTACATAATTAAACCCAAAAACAGTGAATAATAACAGCATAATTATTACTAAATTCAGTTCAACCGATGCAAGTTGTTGCAATTACCAAGTTACCCATCAAAAATTATTGCGTAAGCTGCTCAAAGATCAAATTATTTTAACAAAGAGTAGAATAAAGGAGGTAAAAAGTTGGAGACTTGGAAACATTACCACTTACCAGGATAGGAAAAGAAGGGAAATTCTGCAAGGAAGAAGAAGTGAAGGCTATGAGGTCACCTCTGATTAAATTCCTACAACACCTGATAGTTTGATACATAACATCATACGTGGTACTTTGCGACGTGTTTTGTACCAAAAAAACGGGGCTTAAAATGTTTTTTTGTTCTTTTATCTCTCTTTAAAAAAAAATAGGCAATCTCCTTCGGGTACTAAAGACAATTTAATGGGTTGACCCCTCCTAAGTTTGGCCTTTTTCATTCGCAAGAGTCAGAAATCGAACCGGACCGAAATTTATGTGGCCAAATCAGTCTCTGGTCCGAACTTTTGAAGGATATTGGTTTTCTGTCCATTGCAATTTGAAGCTGGATTTTTCCAATCCGGGTCAAATAAATATCGAAATGTACATTTAACTTTTTTTAGATAATTTTATATAAATGTCGTTTAAATATGCATAATTTGTCGTTATTAAATCCAATAATACAGAATACATATTTTTCTTTATGTTTATAGGTGTAACATTAATAAGTTATACATTTCACGTAAGTTGGCGAATACGAAGAAGTCTGGTCAAATCGGTGGTCGGTCTTGGACCGGAGTATTTTAGTCCAGTTCCATTCCGGTCTCCGATCCATCATTTTTTTTCGTTTCAATTCTTGTCTTATCTGGTTTCAATCTGGTTCGGCCATCTACAGAGTCCTACTCTAATATTTATGTAGGCGATTTATCATACACAAATTATTGTTTAAGACAATATATTCATCTTAAACTTTAGACGGTTCAAGTAGTATAGATAAGATTAAAATTGATTATCTCGGGAGTAACAAATGTTTGTAATACTTGGATGTTATTTGACGTGTTGTATTTTTAAAATGGATATTATCATATTGTCGTCTTAAAAGACATCAATTGTTTCTAATATGGATAAACAAACTATGGGAATAATCTCGAGTGAGAAAAAAAATACAATTTTATGATTTGAAATTAATTTAATAAGCCCTGGATACGGTCTTTATAATGGTTTTGGTGTCAGAGCATGTATCTAAAGTGTTAAACTGATTTAAGGTAGTATTCGGATTTTAAGAAATACTGTTAGATTTATTCCGAATATAGACTATAACTTCATACTAAATTACTCGGTATAAACTTTAGAGCGGAAGTGTACCTGATTCAGGGGCGGACCCACGTTGTCCTTTGGTGTAGCAAGTGCTACACCAAACCCCAAAAATATCCTGAGGAATTTAAGTTTTGATACACCAAATTTATTAACAGCTACTATTAATAACACTTATTTTTCATGATTCCAATGTAAAACCTCTTYAAATGCAATAAATACTAATTAATCCTCTTTCTATTCCCAATGCTAAAACTTGCGTCCCAATGGAATTGGCCAAAACTATAAATTACATTAATATGTTGGTTGTTTACTGTGCATAATTAGTCGTATTTCCATATATTCGCTCTAAATTCTTTCCCAAATTCTATATTATATGTAAAATTGTTGATTGATACACTTGCAGAAAGCCAGTTTATTTCATTTTATTTTTATTCTCTTTACCATTTCGTTAATTATCTATGACCATTGTTGCATAGTTAGAATCTCTTACATGAAATTGGTTTGGTTCCTTATTTAGTTGGTTCCTTAATGAAGAATATTAGTTTGTTTATTATTAATAATTTGAAATTTCAGCAATTTTCCATAATTGTTGTTATAAATGATTGAAACTTTTTTTTGTCTAACGAAATGCGCTTAGTCACATTACAATAAACTAAGACATCTTCGTTTTTTTTAAGAAGCAAACATGATTGAACAACATTTTGGTGAAGAAAAAGGCCCCGAAAAACAATCGAAATGAAATCATGTTACGATGTAACATAAAACATGTTATTCATATATACCGTATATTTTATTGTAATTTTGAATAATTATGGTATTTGTGTTTTGCTAYACCATAAAAATAATCCTGGGTTCGCCCCTGACCTGATTACATGACGAAAGGTAGGGATGGACCACCTGAAGGACGGTCTTCGGATTGGGTCTTCTAATAGACACACGTACCAATAAGATCTCTCTACTGATGAGATGCGGGGAGATAGGTTATTGTGTGCTATTAGGGACCATAACCCAGGTGACTATATATAGTCTTCTTAATCTAATGCGTTCATCATGCATTAGAAACCTAATGAGTATCTACACTTAGATAATAGACTGACCCATATTTTTTAAGACGTTTATAAATAATAAGCCCATATTTTATACACCGTATTTGATCACTTTATATTTGGGCATAACTTAATAGATAGCACATAAATACAATTATAAACCGAATAAATGATTTGTCCGCATAGATTGTATTTAGGCCCATAATTCTTACAATCTCCCACTTGGGCCAAATGCATCTATATATGTGTGACACCTGATAATTGTATTTACAATAACCTTAGTGAGCTCAAAATTGCTATCACAATCCAACCGTCTTAAGCAATTCGGTCCATCAATCATACCAACATAGGATCAAAGTGGCCTTTGCTATAATTTATCGTAGCAGGACCCTCAATGGTCACATATGTCAATATAACCAACGACATGAATCGAGCACGGGAGTGCAGCATGAAAATAGCATCCGAATGTGATCCAAATATGCATATTTCCAACTGGTCCACCTTAGTGAGATCAACCAAAATAACATAGAGTGAAACCGTAAACTGAAAAAACCTTATTCTGCAGAACTTCATAACCGTAAACTTTAATGTGTCTAACATGAAAAACTCCCACTTAAACTAAATTTCCTTAAAACCGAAACACCCATTTGAGCAATTAGCTCAAGAAAGTCCGTGGGTGATAATTCCTTAGTAAGCGGATCCGTAAAATGGAGTTTGTATCAACATGTATAATTGACACCTTTACACTCTGAATTGTTCCTTAAACAACACATCACTTGTATTGTTATTAGAAATTATAACAATTGTCACATTTGTCACAAATTACTTAAGTGGTCTTTCAATACCGTACCGAATTTGCAGCTTCAAGACAAATGTTCATAACCAACTAGGAGTCGAAATGTCAAATGATCTCAACCTGAATCGATCTCCTATGAATAATGTTTTGTTCCAAATATAAATAACAAACAATATATTGACTGCCTTAGTGGATCCAAGATCCAAGGTCCTAATTTGTATTACCTTAATATTTGTTAAAATGTAGAATGTACGCAATATCCAAACACGTACAAACTAAGTATACAACATATTGCTTAAATACATGAAACATTATCTGAAACACATAAGTTAAGCATTATTATTTTATTTTCTGAATAAATATTTTCTTTAGGGCATTTGAGACTAATTTGTCTCCTTTACTGAAAGGGTATTAACTAAAAATATTTACTTACTCCCACTGAATTTTCAGTATCTGCAATCCTCTACCACACTCATCTAATATCAAATAAGATGATAACATGATAGATTTAAGATTTCTTAGACGGAAAACCTTACTTGAGCTTTATTGAATGAATTAACTTAATTTGCAGAACATCTTCTTTCAATCTATTGAATCAAAGTTCTAGTTGTTGCACTGAATAGTTTCATCAATGTCACAATTGATAAATATATCTTTAACACTCATCCAATGTAACTGGAAAACCGAATATGCCAAAATATCCTTATAGTCATTGTTGACAAGATGAAATATAATGTCATATTACCTTTTGAATCCTTCTTGGTAACAAATAAATATTTGAAACCAATATGTTTTACAACTTTAGATAATGGAACAGAGTCAAAATATCATCGTCCATCAAATGACTTATTTCTTTATTGCCTTATGACATTAGTCCACTTATGTGAGTTAGGACATTTAATAGTCTGGTTAAACACAATTAGATCATGTCTACCATTCCATCTAACTCTTAATGCAACTTTTTAGTCTGTCATTACATAGTTATTCCCTTTTAACCATATAGAAAACAATGTAATTAATGTAGTTGCATTTTTCCTTATTAAGTGGATCACCTAACAAATTGGTTTGTGAGATATTTGAGTTTGTTCAATCGAATTGATCTTACGATCCTGTACAAGGAGACTTGACAATTTCAATTAACTTTTCTCCCACTCAAACTCAATATCCTCAAAGAACCCCATAATTTCCGTCTTAATAACTTGATTGTGGGATCATTACTTTATTACCCTTAAAACCTTAAGTATTTTCCAACAAAATAGTCATTGATTGTCCTCATATCCAACTGTTAACCTTATGGCTTTAAAACCTCAACCTTAATTAGCTAGACATACCAGATATGTAAATAATTTACACTATCATTAAATAGTCAATGTTATTGCTGAACTTTATCCAAAGATAGCTGCAGTCTTAAGAACTTATTACTAGATTAATATGGAAAAGAGTATGAATAATCACACTCCTTACCGGGTCAAAAGATATTGTTTAGTATACATACTACACCATCTATATTAAGAATCCTCATATGGTGTAATATCAAATATAAGATCGAACATCTCTAGCAATTCTTTACCTTGTTATCCTTAATAGCCATCTTGCCAAATTATTTTACACTTATGATAAAAAATGACAAATTTAATCTTTTATCCTTTACCAAGTAATATAACTCAGTCAAAAAATACCGAAAACGTTAAGAATATCAAACTTCTCCCAATTGAGGTTAGATATCTATGCCTAAATTCGGTCTACAAATTAACATAATAATTTAAACCATTAACACTTAGGGGGCGTTTGGTTAGAGAAAGGGAAAGGGAAAAGAATCAACAAAGGGTAAGAAGGGGAAAAAATGAGATCACCCCTAATCTTACTCATTGTTTGGTTACACTCATGAAAGGGAATGACTAATCAATAAATAACCACCATTGTCCATTACTTTATCCATTACCATTATCAATCACCACCAACAACTACCACCACCTCTTACCACCTACCCGTATAACTGTCGGCGTCGGAAACCCCACCCCCAACGCCGTCGCCTTACCCGACTCACCCCACCGGCAGCGCCCCCAACGTCAAAACAAAAATTAATTCCTAATCCCATCAGTAGCTCTTTATACACTCGATTACTCGATGCGGCTTAAACGAGCTATCTTTTACAATATTTACACCATTTGAGTAAAAAACAATATCATTATTCTTTACTATAATGCATTTATATGCATGTTGTTTCTATTGTCAACGTACAGTATGCTGT
>VHZZ01000997.1:139193-158604 GCA_009801015.1 Silene noctiflora | reverse complement strand
TTTACCGACGGTGAAATAGTAAAAGAGATGAGAAAAAGTTTTAAGATGATTATAATGAACAAATATAATTTCTGGGGTGAGGGTAGAGAAAGAGGATGAGGGAGAGTGACCAAGAGCAGGGATGACAATCACGACATATATGAGATTGTGATTTGTGAGTGTGAGGGAGGGTGGGAGTTAGGGTTATCTAGGGTGAGCTGGAGATTTATAAATAGGAGTATATGACAGGATAGGGTAATATAACGTGTCAATATTGGCTAAATTGTAAAATGGGCTAATTAGGTTCTATATTGGTTCACAATTTTCTTATTTAAGACTGATATATTCACCATAGATTTAAGAAGGTTCAAATACAATATGAGAGACAGAAATATAACGAGGCTTGCCCCTCTTTCTATGTAAATACTATCAAACTATCTTATCTTTGCATATGAGGTGCTGTTTGATCTGTTTTGATCTAAAGAAGAATATATCCCTCTTAAGAGAGATCCACCGAGTTAGATTTTATGTCCATTTTTGTGGGCTTTACAGCTGTGCCAGTTTGTTTTATCATGGTCGAGATAACATTGTGTTATTTTCAACCTCGTCCATGTTAAGTGCAAATATTTCTCTTTACTTTTTATACTGGTCTAACTGTAATATTAAAAATCATGTTATATTCATTAAATAATTACACTTTTAAATGAGTTTTTTAATTAATTTATCAAATTACCTACATTAAACAAAATTCTATATACCGGGATTTTGAAGGTAAACCCGTGCATTTTTTTGCACGGGAGTAAAACTAGTTTGAAGTAAAACAAAACCGCGGAGTTTAGCTCGTGAATGGGTAAGCCACATAACTAATAATCCCTCTTGTGTTTTTAATAGAAAGTACAACCAAAGCAAATCTATATTTTACATGGGTTTGGGCTTCTAATTGGCCCATAAAAGTTTGTGGCTCAACAAAAAACGAGGGTTATACTCTTTCATGGACATCGTTTATTCAATTATGGACGTGAATGACCATTATACCCTTGTCATTTTAACCCCTCATTTTCCATTTTGTGTCATAATCAATAAATCGTCTTAACTTCGTCTAACAAACCATCAGCCTCCCCCACCGCCACCTCCTATCCCCGCACCGACGATACTACCAGGTTTTCTGCGCCGGCGATACTACCGGAGTAGCCACGCGGACGATACTACCGACCACCCGTAGCAATAATATGAATAGTGCAGAAATAAAGTGTCTGCAATCATTTGTTAATGATTAGAGACTAATGATGATTTTCGTAAAAAATTGAATAGCAGTAGTATGAATAGCCAAAGAAATTTTGTCTTCCCTTTGTATTACCCAAACCAATGATACGGCAATGAAGTCCAAAAACAATCTGTTAAGTATTTCTCTGAAATCACCTATTAATAATAATTTTTTCAAACGTTAATTTTATTGATCTAAATTAATCTACTCCTATTAATCTGATGTATGATAGTTGATAATGTTAATAAATTAGAATTATTATCTGATCGACATATTAAATAACATCTATAATTGAGTAATTTAACGGATTGAGTAATTTTGTGAGGAAGAGAATTAGGGAGAGTTTGTATAATTTTTTGGGGGTGATGGGTAAGGTATGGAAAATTAATGACAAAAAGTCCATAAAGGAGTAACTACGAAAACGAAATCCGATACACTTACCGTTTTAATTATTTATCTACCTTTTATTAAAAATAATACTCATGAAAAACATAAAAGGTGCACAAATGGTTGAGAATTTGGAATAAAGGATCTGCTTAGAGTTTGAATAGGCTTTGCATAAGCCTCGATTTTTTACCAGTCCCGATCATATTTAAGAAGAAGTATTAATTAATCACATTACGCAGCTAAATAAAATTATCATTCAAAACTCAACCTATTTTTTTTTTAATATTTGGACTTGATTTGTACCTGACTCACAAATAACATAAACTGAGTAAGGTGGCTAACCTAACCAAATTCAAACTAACACAAAATTACGAGGCGTTTGGTTTGCAAAAGGGCGTGATAATGGAATCAAGAAATGGAAACTGACCTCACCCCACTCCCCCTACACGGCTACACCTTACCACAACCCTTGCAGAACTCACCTCAACCCCGTGAGGATTCGATGATCATTTCTACAATAGGTAAAGTCACAATAATGGTCCTTTAGTCTTTTGTATTGTTGAGTAAAATATAATATGATTAGTTTATTATTGTAGTTAGGATGATTATAATAGTAATAACAAAGTACTTTAACCCCAAAACAAGTCGGTTTGCTTGGATATAATTTGTAACATTTGACAACATCTTTCATCAATTCTTAGTGTGGATAGCATAGCGTTACGAAGAGTATATTATAAAATGAGGTTAGGTTAGTAATCGAACTATTTTGCTTTAAGAGCGAGTGATCAATATCACGTTTTATGGTGACAATTTTTTAATTTTTTTTTATATTACTAACAATTACTCCGTCCCGGTCATTTGTTGTCCTTTGGTTTTGGCACAAGGACCAAGAAAAGAGGAGGGAGCCAATTAGGAGATGACAAATGGATTAAATTGAATGTGAAAGACCAAATTACTCATCAAATTCAATCCTAAAATAGAAAGGACAACAATTCACCGAGACACCCAAAAATGGAAAAGGACAACAAATGACCGGGACGGAGGGAGTATATAGCATTGACACAACCCTTAAATTGTAAATGTATGATGTCTAAATCTCACAAAAGTTGTCCCGGAAGATGCAAGAACTCTAGAAATGAATTAAAGTAGAGGTTTACGCAAGATATTATCAAAGAAGATGAATGTTTGAGAAATGCTACTCCATTAGTTAGAACTTAGAAGTAGAGTAATGTGGTTAGATTGATGTTTCAAGTTAGACAGGAAGTCATGAGGAAGAAACGAACAAGTGCAAGCTAAGCAAATGCCAAATAAATAAAAAAGAAATAGTGATAGATAAGGACAGAAATGTTAAAAATGGAAAATAATCAACGATATAATCACTTGCTAAAATGTTAGACACGCTGTCTTTGTCAGGTAGTAGACCTGTCGGTGCCATCAACCTACTACTTCTTCTCTATTCTTTAATCATTCAGATTATCATCATCATCATTAATTAATATACTAATTCATTTAATCATTTATAAATCATTTATTTTTAAATACCTCATTTCATTGGGATTTTACTACCAACATACCATGGCGTACAACTTTTAACTTTTAACTCCTAAATAGTTTTTTTAAGACGGTTTTATCTTACGATTAGAAAGTGTTAACATTTTTTTTAATAGAAACTAGTCATTTAATAATAAATGAAAAAATTGTTATAACTAAAGATTGTTATTATTAAAAAAAATAAAATTAATGGTAATATTTTATCAGAAAATATTTACATTTTATTGTAAATTGCTCACATTTGATCCGTCTTAATTTCAGGCGAAAATAGTCCGTCTGAAACTAGAATTTGTCATAATTTTTAGACGGATGTCAAATTTTACAAACTCTACCAACTCGACCATGAAATAATTACTAATACTCTTTTTGTGCCATTCATTTGTTTACTTTTTTTTATTTGTTGTTAAAAATATTTTAATTAAAGGTAAACAAATGAATGAGACGAAGAGAGTAATAATGTTCTTTCAAGCTGAAAAGAGCTGGATAAAGCAGAGCTGTTGAGCTTTATTAAATTAAACCGAACGAAGCTGAATTAAGAGTTAATTTTAATAGAGCTGAACTGAAATTAATGAATTTGTATTAAACTGAACTGAATTGATCTGAGTACAAACTAAGGTAGATAGAACAAGACCTAAGTCATCAAATGATGGTCTTATGTTATAAACATAATCGGTATTTATAAATAAGACAAAAAATAATACATAGAAAGTAACCAATAAATATTAATATTAACTCAAATATATCCGTCTTAAAGAAGCATTACCGGAACATAAATCCCCCACATAGTCAAAGAAAAAAAGAATCCAATCCAACCCACATGTTGGTGGCATGATTGTCAAAAATACTCCTAAAAAAATCCCATTAAATAAACAACTAAACTAAAATAATTTACACCCAATTTGCTCACCTCTCCTTTCCTTTCCTCTCCTCACCCACCTTCCTTCTCTTCACTACCGACACTCCCTTCTCCACTCCTTAAAACTACTTCCCGCTACATCTCCTCCCTAAAAAAAAAAAACCAAAAAAAAAACCCAAATAAAACCCAAAATGTACGGTCGAGATCCATGGGGAGGAGCAATGGAAATCAACGGCGGAGATTCAGCAACAGACGACGACCGTAGTCGAAACCTCCACGAATACGACAGAGCAGCACTGACGTCATCACGCCAGCTAGACGAAACACAGCAGAGCTGGCTACTGGGCCCCAGTGAGCAAAAGAAGAAGCAAAAGTATGTCGATCTAGGGTGTTTAGTTGTTAGCCGGAAGATATTTTTATGGACAGTTGGATCGATACTTGGTATTGGTTTGATTATTGGATTTATTGCTCTTATTGTTAAGCTTGCGCCCAAACATCATCCTAAAGCGCCGCCGCCTGATAATTATACGATTGCGTTGAGGAAAGCGCTTATGTTCTTCAATGCTCAGAAATGTAAGGTTTTATTTGATTTGATTTTGTGTGAATTWTGGTGGATTTGATGAGTTTGTTGATTTTTGTTAGGTTTGATCTGATATTTGGAGTTTGAATTGCGAATTTATCGATGAATTTGTTGAATTATAGTTGTAGTTGTAGTGATCGGAGTTGATTTGATGAGTTTAGTTAGGTTTGATCTGGTAATTGGAGTTTGATTGCGGTTTGAATTGCGAAATAATTGATGAATTTGATAATTTGTAGTTGCTGTTGTAGTGCTTGGAATTGAGCTGATGAATTAGATGAGTTTATTGATTTTAGTTAGATTTGGAAGTGGTTGTGAAGTTTGATCTGGTGATTGAGTGTTTGGAGGGTTTTGATTGCGATTTTATTTACGTAAGAATTAATGAATTTGAGATTTGGTGAGTTTTAGTTGTAGGATGTTTGAAGTGATTTAATTGTGATTTTATTTGCCAAAGAATTGATGAATCTGAATGATCTGGTGGATCTTAGTTGCTAGGGAGCTTGGAGTGTTCAATTGTGAATTTATTTGCGAAGAATTGATGAATTTGATTGATCCGGTGGATTGGTGGATTTTAGTTGCTAGGAGCCTGGATGCTTGGAGTGATTCAGTTGTAATTTTATTTGCGGAAGAATAGATGAATTTGATTGATCTGGAGCTACTAGTGAAGCTTGATCTGCTGAATTATTGTTGTTAGAAGTGATTCAATTGCGAACATATTGATGAAAATTGGAAATTGATTGATCTGGAGCTACTTGTTAACTTTGATCTGGTGAATTATTGTTGTTAAGAGTGTTGGGAGTGATTCAATTGCGATTTTATTTGCGAAGGAAATTGATGAATTTGACGACTCGTAGTTGTAGTGATTAGAGTTAAGTTGGTTTATTTTTGACTGAGTTTGTTGATTTTTGTTAATACTTGAATTAGGAAGTATTTTTCTAATATACTACTGTAATTTGATGATTGGTAATTGTAGTGATTTGAGTTTATAGATGAATCTTATCAAGTTTGTTGATTTTATTAAGTTTTGATCTGTAGCTTACTCGTGATTTTCATTTAAAAAGTAATTTTAAAATATTAATTTTAATCATCTTCAAATTTTCTTCTTACAATTAGGGGGTGTTTGGTTCACACAAAAAATGTATGAGGTATGGGGTTGGAATGAGCCAAACTCATACCAAGTGTTTGTCTCATAAATACAAAGGTTTCATACCCATACCTCAAACCCATGAGGTATGGGTTTCTCATACCCAAGGTAGGGAGTGGGTATGAGATTGATACCCATGGGTATCAAATTAGAATGAACAAATATATGAAAACAAAAATATGGCATATTGTAAATCCAATTTTTTATATACTTATTTCATTAAATAATTATTTTCATGATTTTATAATATTAAAAATTATTATTTCAAATATTTTATTTTATGCATTTTAACCTTAATTGAGTTTCAAACTCATACCACCCAAAATTGAAACAAACACAAGGTATGAGGAATCAAGTTCCAAACCCATACCACCCGGGTATGATTCCTGATTCCAAACCCATACCCGTGCACGAAACAAACGCCCCCTTAAGGATATATCCATAATTCAGGTTTGAAATTTAGACTAATTGATTGTTTTGAACAGATCAGGAAAATGACAGTGCTGATCTTTTATTGTGTTTGGAAATTGTCTATAAATGTTGATTATGTAACTACGTTAATATGTTGGTGGAAATTTGTTGCTGACGAGGTTGAATTTGTTTTTTTAACAGCGGGTAAATTACCGAAGCACAACAATGTTTCATGGAGGGGTAATTCATGTATGAACGACGGCAAGTCTGATACTGGTACTATTTTTAAGGATCTGAAGGGTGGGTTCTATGATGCTGGGGATGCGATCAAGTTCAATTTCCCTGCCTCTTTTGCCATGACGATGTTGAGTTGGAGTGTGATTGAGTACAGTGCCAAGTATGAGGCCGCTGGAGAGCTCAATCATGTTAAGGAAACTATTAAGTGGGGGACGGATTTCTTTCTCAAGACCTTTAATTCGTCTGCCGATACTATTGATAAGCTTGTAGCACAGGTATCACCTTGTCATTAATCGCCTTCATTTTTTCTTTTGATATTATGATTGTTAATTCTTGAACTGAATTGTAGTTTCTCCATGTGCCCTCTTTATGTAGGACGAGCGGTTCCATATTATTAAAACATTGCTTTCTCTAACCCGTTTTCCTTGTCCTCATTTGAGTCTGTAGGTCAAATAATTTAAACTTTAACCTACATTTTTTCATAATATACACTCGGTTTAACTTTAAAAAGTTAAAATATGAAAACCAGTTGGAACTAAATAAATTAAATGTGACTAGTTTTATGTTGTCTCTATATAAATCGAGTTTTCAATGGCCAAATTTGACCAAGTCAAATGGGATGAAGGTGGTAATGTTTGGCCCACAGAGAACGGTGTCTAGGTGTCATGTTAGGCACAAAACACTTAGGTAAATGGTGTGTCGAAGTAATATGGGTCTCGGCTATAGCAACATGATAGATTTTGATTTTGTAGTTGTCTTCTGGTTATAGAATTAATTTTTTTTGTCAACTTGTTGTCACAGGTTGGGGTTGGTGATACGTCCCATGGGAGCACAACTCCTAACGATCATTACTGTTGGATGCGCCCTGAAGATATTGACTATGTACGCCCTGTAACAGAATGTAGCAGTTGCTCAGACCTTGCTGCTGAAATGGCTGCTGCCTTGGCCGCGGCCTCTATCGTTTTCAAGGACAACAAGCCGTACTCTCTGAAACTTGTGCATGGAGCTAAGACACTATTTGATTTCGGAAGAAGGCAAAGGGGTAGATATAGTGAACGTGGTTCAGATGCTGAAATTTTTTATAATTCTACTATGTACTGGGATGAATTTGTTTGGGGTGGGGCTTGGTTGTATTATGCTACGGGAAACAATACGTACCTTTCGCTAGCAACTCATCCAACAATGGCTAAGCATGCTGGTGCATTCTGGGGAGGTCCAGATTATGGTGTGCTAAGCTGGGATAACAAGCTTGCTGGCGCTCAAGTAAGTTTTAACTGATAGTTACTTCCTTCTATTACAATACATTTATAATCACTTCAGCCTATATCTGGTTTTATTAATTTGTTCCGACTTTCTGGAATCGTTTGGGCGTTGGATACATCTTGGTGATATTTTCTCTTCATTACAATTGCCCTCCTCACTGTTAATATATTGCGCTCTCTGTATTAATGCAAATGACTCTTTGATGGTAAATACGTTGAGGAGTGATACTTATAATATAGGTTTGTATTTGTGCCCGTTCGCACAATTGCCCTTGTGGCTATCCCTTGACTGAAAAAGAAAAACATTATCTGTGGCACCGAAGCGTAAATTTTTTATAGATCAAAATATAATTCATCCCTACGAAGAAAAACATCATCTGTAGCACTTTATGGTTTTATAAGCTCTCATAAACGTTCCGTAATGAGTTTCATTGTCTCTATTTCAGGTGCTTATGAGCCGTCTGAGATTGTTCTTGAGTCCGGGTTATCCCTACGAAGAAATGCTTCAAGCATACCACAACCAAACTGGAATTATTATGTGTTCCTACTTGCCGTATTTCAATAGCTTTAATAGAACAAAAGGTTAGCTTTTTTCCTCGCTTAAAGCTGTCCTATTTGTTACTGTGTTCATACAGTCAGTTCATTTATTTTCCTCAATCATGTACAGGAGGTTTGATCCAGTTGAATCATGGACGACCACAACCTCTTCAGTATGTAGTAAATGCCGCTTTCCTGGCTACCCTGTTCAGTGATTATCTTGATACTTCTGATACGCCGGGCTGGAGATGTGGTCCCAATTTCTATACAAGTGATGTCTTGCGTGAATTTGCTCGGACTCAGGTACTTGTTTATTTTACTGTGCTGAAATCATACTCCCTCCATTGAGTCGAGTTCACTACATTTGCTTTTAGACCAAGAGATTTAAATGTATGTGAGAAAAATGAGGCCCACATTACACGGGAGCTGTGTGTGTTACTGTGTTGCTCCATATTTGTTACTGTAAGGGCATCCACAATAAACAAGAGGTTTGTCTATTAACACATCACCATGTTAACAAACCTTTTCAATAACAAACCCTTACCCAACAATAGACAAACCTTTCCAAGGTTTATATTATAGGACCCACATAATAATTCCACTCACATAATTTTTGGCCAAGTCATTCTACAAACCCGTATACTATATAATAACCATTCTTATCAACAAACCTCCAAACCTATGTCTAGCAATAGGGGGTTTGTAGACAAATCTCGACATGTCATCTACAAACCCCTTGACAAACCCCCTATTGCTAATGCCCCAAGTGTAGTGAATTGATTTATCCCAATCATCATGAGAGTGGACCATATGAATGGGTAGTTATTTGCTTATTTGAAGGTTTATGACTTTTTTGGTGGGTAAATGTGTGAATTTCTCGCATTATATTGTAACGAGACTTTCTCACAAGACTAATTGTCTAATTGGTTGATTTAAAAGTTTATATGTACTAAAAAAAGAAAATATAGGGAATTCAAATGTGGGAGTATCAGTTTGTCTACTCCAGCGTCGGTTTTCCTAATACATTTATCTTTGACCATCCTGGCAGATTGATTACATTCTCGGCAAGAATCCTAAGAAGATGAGTTATTTGGTTGGCTTTGGTAACCACTATCCAAAGCAGGTGCACCACAGAGGGGCATCTATTCCAAAGAATAAGATCAAGTACAACTGCAAGGGAGGCTGGAAGTGGAGGGACAGTAAGAAGTCAAACCCTAACAACATAATTGGAGCCATGGTTGCAGGTCCAGACAATCACGACGGCTTCCATGACGTTCGTATGAACTACAATTACACGGAGCCTACCATTGCTGGAAATGCAGGTTTAGTAGCTTCTCTCGTTGCACTTTCTGGTGATAAAAGTCTCGGAATTGATAAGAATACCATGTTCTCCTCGGTGCCTCCTATGTTCCCAAACCCTCCACCCCCTCCCGCTGCTTGGAAACCTTGATCGGCATAGAAGGATTGAAACCTTGATCCTCGGATCATGAAGATACCCAAAGGAGAAAAACAATGATAATGCCGGACTAGAAATGCCCATTGTTGTAGAAAGTACGCGGCTTCACTGCTCCAAGATGATAGTGACGGAGTGACCCTAGGTTTTTTTGGGAGTTCTTTTTTTGATGTTGTAATACTTCAGTGTATATGTACGATATATTCGTTAATGTATTCTTTGTAAACAAAAATACTGAACAACTTTAAGGTGATCAACTGATAAAAATTGTGGCTGCTCACTGAAAGAAACGAAGTTACTCTTGCTCTTCTGCAATTGACTTGCTTTTTCCAGATTGAAATTAGTGGGTTTCTTGAATTAACCTCTGAATTTGCTTTGATAGAATTAACCTCTGAACGTAAGGGTCCTTGGCCAATTCGCAAGGGAACGTACGATTTATTATACTACGACTCTACAAGCCACGTCAATTTAACCACTTAACTAACTTCCCTGGCAAAGACCATTTTTTTACCCGTCTAGATTATGATTCTTACGGTCAATCAATATGTATGGCGTTCGCCTTTGACACATTAATCGGAGAAACAACAAAATTATATAATTACCTTTGAAGCATTTATACGATTTCTTACGGTCTCTTACAGATACATATATATTTACAAATATTTAAGATCATCAAATCAAATATGATCTTTCAAATTTGTGTAATTGCAACATGTAATGAATATACAGTAGAGTAAATACTAATGCCAAACCAGGGCAAATCCTTTCTGAAGAACCGAAAGTGTAGGTAAGACTGCCAGAAGTCGAAAAGCCATAACATAACTGCAGGGATTTCGCTACAAATCGAAACTATGGCAGTTGAAGTGGAAGATGGGATGGTTTTGTTTCCTCTTTAGACTGTGTGACCTGATTTCATGGGCAACGCTCGACTGAAGTGCACCAGGTCCGCAAACTAAAACACCGACATCGACTGCTCCCCAACGCTCCGACACCATTTCAAATGTTTCTACAGCAGGAATCAATTGCATTGAGAAGGCAATGGGAAAAAAAAGTCAGCTTCATATCAGTAAAAATGACGGCCTGGCGGCCTGCTACTTCACAATATAAGAAGCACAAAAAGTTTCCGTCATAGTCCAGAGCATCTTTGGCTTAATCGGAAATGGGACGCAATGACCATCTAATACTACGACATAAATTACGGAAGAACCAAACTTACCTTTAAAATCTGGCCTACAGCCATACCGGATAGTACTTGCATTGACAATAAACTCATCATCTGAATTTTTGTGTTCCACAGCAACATCATGGAGTGCTGTGTTTGTTTTCTTAGTCTCATAGGCATGGTTTTCTGACTTTGAAGCTGACATTCTTCGCTCCCACAAATGCCACAAGGCTACTGTTAGACCCCCAAAGACGACAACACCAGCGACCATACACACCACCAAGACAAGCCCTTTGTACCACCAAACCTTGATACCATTAGGATTTATATGATACACATTAAACAGTCCCTGGAAGATTATGAAGCCTATCGTAGAAACAATAATATATATCCCGGCCCATATGTTATCTCCGGTGCCAACCAAACCAGATATTTCTGATCTTTTCGAGATGGGATAGTTGCAGGAGTTCATTGTCCCAAACGTCTTCCCCTCTTCCTGCAAGGAAAATCGACATTAATAAATACTTCACACATTTGCCCATTAACCCACTAAATAAAATTATCACGAGACCATCTCGCAGGAAATTTTCTGACTGTATATTAAGGGAGGTGACAAGTTCAGGACAACTAACCAATTTAGGTTCAGATTGTCGAGTAACATATATCTGAATATCAAGATTAAGGCAATCATACAGAACCGGATCCATGGATTCTGCATTTATCATTGACAGAAGGGGCAGCTCATCCGACTTTTTTATGGCCCAAACAATTAAAATGTTTCTTGGGATGCAGGGTTTTCCTTCCTTTAGACGATGCATGATATCGCTTAGGATTGCAAGAAAGGGAGAAATCCCGATGCCACCGGCCACTAAAACCAGGTGCTTGTACCTAAGAAAGAGCAGACTATAGATCAGAAATCGAATATGGAGTATTACATGATCGACATAGAACAAGTCGTATGATATGGATGCATAAGTTAGAGTTTAGGATATACGTCAAGTAATATGGTGATTCATGTCCATAGGGGCCTTCCACAGAAGCAGTAATAAGAGATTGAAGTTGAGACTGGGACAGTTCCTGCCGTTCTTCATCACGATTGTTCGAAATTTTCCCTTTAAGTTGGTTTGTCCATTTTCCAAGAACTTTGATGAGAACTGACATATGGTTTTTACCATCCAGAGGACTAGATGATACACTGAAAGGATGCCACTGCAACCACGACAACTCCCGAATTTGCAGGAAGATAAAGCTGAGAGCATTATACCTGAGACCTGTAGTAATTGAATTGGTGAGGCTAGCATTAGCATACATCACCGACATACATACATTCGACCCCCTGCGCCTTTTTATCGGAATTAGGGTGATAACAATGATGAATAAGAAGCAACAAAGTTGATTTACTTACTAGCAGGTTTGGATATTACAAGCTCCAGAGTTCCACAAGGAAGAGATGTAGCTGAAATTATATCAACAGTCTTTCGAGATTGAATAAACCTCAAAAAGCGATCAAGCATGAACAGAAAGATGCCTCCAGCAGCCATGCTGAATACGAAGTCACCAGCATGCAAGGCCAGAAAGACGACAAAGACTATGTAGAGCTGATGGGTGTAGAAAAACAGCTCGAAACTCCAGGTTCGTACTCCAGGTAGCGATGTCACCCACATCAGTATTCCAGCTGCAAGGCTTATGACGCCTGCTAGATTGGCTACGCCAATGTCTTTCCATTCCAATATCTGCAGAAACAATTACATTTAACATACTTAAAGGCAACACAAGTCGTAGTAAAACTGAGAAAGTTGATTCTGATTTTTAAGCAGGAACTTACTTCTTTGATAAGTCGACCCTCCATCGCCCAAGGAATAACATAGAACAGTCCATGGAGAGTGAATAGGACCATCGCAACATGTCCCAACCAGACATGATATCTGGTAGCATGCTCAAAGGGTAAATCAATGAGACGAAGAAGAATAGATCCCCTTGCAATTGGGAGAAAGAGAAGTGCTAAGCAGAATAATCCAATCAGTCCAAGTTTAGCTCCTGTCTCTTCTAGCATGAAACAGCTGAAATTTTCAAATGTGAGGTTATCAGCTTAGAAACTACAACGGTAAAGTGGCCAGAAACTAGTCCAAATGTATACTTTGTGGAGAAAAAGAATAGTACGCTTTGCGGAAGGAGGGGAGTTCAAGTCCGGAGGTCAAATTCCAGTTGCTAACAGTGTATTTAGCACTAGCCCAGAAAATGAAAACAGCCAGGATAAGTATGCCAAGGCACTCTGCAGCTGTAACGACTCCAAGTGGTCCGTCCACCAGAACAGGAAATGTCCAGAACCGGAAACTTGGCTTTTTCGGTGCCTTTTTCCTACAAGTGAACATATCATATTTACTACTCTTATAATCAGCTCTTGAACACCATAACTAATATACTGCACACAACCTTGCCAGATTAATCCACAACATTATAAAAGGAATAACCAATAAGAACCTAAATTGCGTATTGAAGGAGAATTGAAGCACATACTCTTGAACATCCTCCTCTTCCGTGATGATAAGATACGGAATAGCGAGAAATGCAAGGATAAGAACTGGTCCAGTGAAGACTACAAATAGACTACCTGCAGATTTTGAAACACAAAGTCATATTTTTCACCAAGACTGCTAAACATCGCTCAATTAATCAACGTTTCATGAATTTCACCCATCTTAACCATGACAGAATGAAATTAAGTACTACGGAGTATAAGTTTAACCATTAAGGTACAAAACCATTGATTGAGCGTCTGAGCGACTGAGCCTAACCTTAGGCTCTAATACCATCTCAACCAAAAACCTAAGCTACTCGTTGAGGCTAAATCAACGGTTATATATTAAGTACACAAACTTTGAACTTATGTTCATCACTTATTCATTGCTGACTTAGTACACATTGCATAAAAACCCTGGCTATTAGTGCCCATAATAAGTACAATTCGCAAATTCTCATTTCACACGGGTGATATTGTCCGAAATTAAGACGGATAAAATGTACAAGTTCAAAACAACAAACCTGCAATGCCAAAAACCGATCCCTCGGTCGCTTCAATCCAACGAAAAACCAAATGATTTACGTAATCCGAAGGATAAAAGAACATCAAAGCAATCCATGCAATAAAAACAACCCACATCAACAATTTCAAAACCCATTTTGCAGTAAATTTCAACAAACATTTTTTCTTAAACTCATCACTGTTACAGCTTAAGTCATCAGTTTTTAGTAAAGGTATTTCACCAGAATAATATTCACCCATAATAATAATAATAAATTAATAAAATAACAATATTATTATTAAATCTTAAGAACAAATTCTTAGAAGTTTTTATATTATTTTAATTTAAGAACATAAAAATTTCAATCTTCCTTTTATAAAAGGAAAAATTGATTCCAGAATTAATGAAGTGAAAATGAACATTGGTGGACCCTACATTTGCTTAAACCAAGAAAATCTGGTAATGACCAGTACAAATTTAACAACCATGTTAATTGTGTGAAATTATTATTGTACTAGGATTATATGAACCATAGATGTCTTTGTACAATTGTACAACAAAGGTTGAATAATTGTGGTGATGGGAAAATGCAAACAAAATATGCAGCAAGTTTAGTACGATAGGGAACCACATATTGTCTAAACACAAACCGGCAAGTGTCCGTCAATCCGTCATGAAACGAGTCAAATATGCTCCTACTTGCATTACGGAGTATAGAGGAGAAACCTTTTGTTACTCCCTAGATATCTTCCTTTTATTATATCACAATTTCTGACGTGAGACAAACTTGCAGGTGGGAGAAGCAAGTGGGAAGAGGCTTGTGAGACGTCATATTTACCATAGCTTGGACATTTTTAATTTTAAGACAGATATTACGGTTTCAAACTAGATTTTGTGAAAAACTAATGTATCGACACATAGAAGTAGCAAAAATAATGTAGTGCATTATTCATTTAGATTCATTGGCACAAATATAAAGCGTCTTGCTTGTGACGGACTGTCCGTCACAAGCTGAACACGGATAGTGCTTCTCTTACAATAAGGTAAGTGAGAGGACAAGTGGGGGAGAAATGGAGTACCCCATGGATAGTGCCACTTGCATATTGTGAGAGAGACACTATCCGTTTTCAGCTTGTGACGGATAGTGTCCGTCTTCAATGAGAATTTGTGGCACAAATAAGAGAGTGGTGGAGTTAGGGGGCTAACAGGGGGCGCTCGTCCCCTAGATGAAAATTGCCAAAGTTTTTGTTAAAATTTTGTAAATGTTTTTGAGTTTCTTTATACTATTACTCGTTGGCTCTCGCTGAAATTTTTTACCCCGCTGAGTTCAATTCCTGGCTCCGCCCCTTTAAGAGACTATCATGGTAACAAAGAGATATTGGATATCAAGGGGATTTGAGTGTTCAAAGACCCCACACAAATTTAACTACCATGTTAATTATGTTAAACTATTGTACTAGGAAGTGTAGGAACATATGAACCATTGATGTCAAATTTTAAATACAAACACAAGCACAATAGGGAGGGAACCACAAATTGACGTCCATTTATTTATTTGGATTCATTGGTTTTTTTTATTCTAGGTTGTTCGAACCAATTTACTACATTTTTTTGCACCATAAAATTTATGAAATGCTTTAATGTAGTGGGTATTAACAAATTTAAAATTCATTTCCACTTATGGTTAGAGTAAACTCGTAATCTCGTATAAGAATATCATTCTACTATTCTACTATGGGAGAGTTATGGTTTTTCTTTAGGTCATAACATAATTTATTACTATCGAAATTGAGAAATACTCGCTATTTCTCAAATCTCTTATAAAAGGTTGGAGTACAATTTAATTAATGATACGCAAGACTTCCAAGAAATGTAACAATTATATTTTAGATTTATGTCTTGATTTCTAATTGGGTTTCTTAGAAGGTATATTATATAAATCTTTCGTGCTTATGTTTTTGATATTCTTGAAACAATAATTATTGTGTGACAATCGCTTTATATAAAAGAGACATTCATTTATTGCTATTGAATACATTAGTATTTTTCTTTATACCACCGCCACATCTTACCACATGTGATCGTAATAAATAATAATTCTATAATTTGTTTTAATAAAAGTGTAATGACTAATGATAAATATAACCCATTGAGTTGTTTTTAAGCATTTAATACCCTTCCAAATTTGGTATTAATTTATAAATTAGAGAATAAATTACACATGAATCAATGTAATTAATGCATATATTAAGTATTTATTTCCTTTTTTAGTTGCTTCAAAAAAAACCATTATACGGTAGGTAGTAAAATGTACTTTTTCTCTCCATTATCTCTCAACGGTCTGGATATAACCCTGAAACGATCTAATGGTCGTAACATTAAGTAATGGATGGTAATGTGTAGGAGAAATAACATATTAAAATGAATCTATCAAACGTAATCAATCATCCATTATTTTTAAGATAATGGAGAGGATCTTAACTCGAAGTATATCGAAGAAAAGCTTATATTGAATATCAGGGGAATTTGTGTGGTGTATAGTCTATTACTTCAGGTATGAAGAAACAAAGTTTTTGGTTTCGTGTCAATTAATACAAGAGTGACATATTATTAAGCATAATACAAGACGAGTAATTGCTATAAGACGGAGGATATTAACACCGTATTTGACTACTTACTAAGGCATACTGGCATATGCGTAATAAATTGGGGCAGGCCTAGAATTAAAATTTTAAAGTAGTGAATTTTACTCATGTTGTTTTATACTGATGCTAAGATCTCATGTTTAAGAACTTTTAGGTAGGAAGAATCGATAATTTTAACCTTTTTTGGGAGTTTAGAGTTAGTTAGTGTTACCCGCTACTATTAGCTCGGTTCTCCTGGCATATCTCTATTTTTTTTATATTTTTTTTCGGGAAGAAAGGGAAAAATCCCAAAAATTATCATCCACTTAAGTGAAAAAAGAGGATAATGGGGTCATTAAATTATAAGTGATATATATTCGAAGGCCTAGTGGCCTACCTAGCTGCCACAAGTGATTGTATGGAAGATATGAAAGTAGGGCATCTTGTACGCCAGCTTCACCATTCGATGTTTAAGTTCAATTGTAAATTACGATAAGCGAACGGGTCAGTTGTAGTGTTTACTAGTCGATAAAAACTAAGGAAAAATAAACTCGTGCAGCGTACCTAAGAAATAAACTTAGAAATTTCATCATATTCAGTGGTGCCCTGGATGCCTTCCCTTGCTTGCAGCTTATAGTTGGCTTTTGTTATTGTATGATTACAGCTAGCTATATACATAAACTTGATGTTTGATCAGCTGGATTGAATTCGGATATCCAATCCAATATGTAATGTCTGATTTACACTCATTCGTTGCGACTCATGCGAGCCTTAAGTTTCTTAGGCTTACATACATATTCAGATTTCGAGATTGAGTCAACCAACACCAGTGTCACATAACTCTTTATATGTACTGGAATCATTGTTCAACCTGTTGATTTGCCAATAGACAGTACAATAATACTAATTACAAGACAAAATTAAGCCATTACAAAGACAACAGTAAACCAGACAGGCAGACATGCATAGCCCTTGGTTTCAAGATAGAATATAGACATATCATATTATCATGTATGTAGTACTTTGCTTCAGCAGGATAGAATCTAGCATTCTGATTTCAGTATGGATTATCCCATTGCTCCAGGTTTTGAATCAAGTATTTCCCTCATAATGCCTTGAGTTCTTGAAGTTCAGCATCAAAGTGTGAGAAATTGTTACTCTTGACAGATATTTGTATCTTCCTGTAATCAAAAGGAGAGTGAATAAAAATCTATGTTCAAGAACTTCCCTAGGCATTTTCCGCCAGTAATTGCATCTCCCGAGTCGGATAAGACGTGAAATAGTCGTTAAACCATCAAACAATATTTGTAACCTACTAAACCAAGGTCGATCTATGAGACTCGTGTTTCGAGTTCTAAGTCTATCTATTCCAATTTGTGCGGGTGTCACACTTATTTGGGTTTTGGGTTTTAAACTAAACTAATGAATTAAAATAGCAATAATAAGAAGGTAAACAATCAAAAGAAAGGACTAAGAAGAATGGGTTCCTATGGGTGACTAAGGTACCAAGTAGGTTGAGTCTCCTTGTTGAAGGGTAGTCTACAAACATTATACAAGTTCAATCCAAAGCTCTCGATCTCATGGATGTGTATTAACAACTCATGAATCACACAAATTGTCAAACAAAGATTTCATCAAACATGTAGTGTGCATAAGTTAGAAATAAGACAATTAATCGACAATTTAACTCAACACACAAGGATTAACCCTTAATCTTACCCATAATCTCCCACTAATCCTAGCAAGGTCATGACTCACTATAAATTCAATACAAAACCCAAGAAATACAAGATGTAAACTATTGAATAGTATTTGAAAGAACAATAATTATTGAAAGATTAATGTAAATTGTGTAAAGATTCAAGGCTAATCTAAAGATTATGATCTAAATTAAGGAAATGTAAACTAAGCCAAGGAGGCTTAATCTACTCTAAGGATGCATAATCCCCAATTATTACAGTATTTATAGGGGTTACAAGATTAGGGTTAAGTGGGGAGATAGAAAAACGCGGAGATTTCAGCTTAGCTCGGGGGAGCCGACCTCTATTTGCTCCTTCTTTGTCGTGGCTGCTCCATGGCTCGGGGGACTGTGGAAGCTACCCACGGGTCGTGGGGGCTAACCTAAATATCACCCATAACTTGCTATATTGACTATGGGTCTCCGTGCTTGGTCTCCTCTTCCTTGTCAATCGTCAAGCGAATCGATTTGCCTTCGTTTAAGCCAAAAATCATGCTAAAACCGCTTTAATTAGTTCCTTTCCTACAAAATGACCAAAAAGGGATGAAATAGCAAATAAGAAGCAAATGAGTATCAAAATGACGATAAATTACTCGATTGGCATGCAAAACGAGGTTGGTTAAGGAGTTAAAAGTGCGTGGATTGTAACCGCATCATCCATCAACTCTTCTAAGGGACAAATCTTCAAAGGTGTTTCTGCCTTTTAGACAAGTGATATTGTAATACTCGTGGTTTTTAGTATAGGGACACTCGGCAGAGTACAATGTACTCGACCGAGTGTCCATCTGTGTTGGTCTGTCAGTACGCTGGAAGTTGGGGACTCGGACGAGTGCGGAGCAGCGGTCGAGCGGCGTGTACTCAGTCGAGTGCGGTGCACTCGGTCGAGTGTCGCGTACTCGACCGAGTGTCCGGTTCGTATCGGGTTTTTAGCGGCAAGTATAAATATTAGAACGAGAAGCAGTAAATCATTATTTCGCTTTTAACACAAAACCTAGACATCGTTTTCTGCTCCTCCTTCTAGTTCTTCATTCCGCAACGCGTCTTTATCGTTTGTTGGGGTTTTCACGCATCGTAAGTGTTGGAGAAAAGTGTCCCCGACAATAATGCGATGACAAATTGTCGATCATAATTGATCACATATGTAAATCTCACATTAAGAATACATGAGGGAAAATTATACTTCTTAGTCAACTGGTCCACACATAT